>JAHWXV010456059.1:0-11174 GCA_024586415.1 Phrixothrix hirtus
GTGTTACTGCCATTTCTTCAAGAAATGCAAAATCCGATTTTTCAGCATGATAATGCGCGCCCACATATGGCAAGGGTTACTATGGAATTTTTGAATAATGGTAATGTTGATATGCTTCCATGGCCTTCCCGTTCGCCGGACGTATCACCAATTGAACACGTGTGGGATATGATGGGTCGGAGGCTAAATGCTTTACAACCACCTGCAAACAGTTTAGATGTTCTTCAAATGCATATTTTAGAATTTTGGGACAGTATACCGCAGGATAGCATCGATTCGCTAATTTACAGTATGCCCACTCGAGTAGCTGAATGCGCAGGGAAGAGAGGAGGATAAACACATTATTAGTGTTGTTTGAATTTTTTGTAATTGTATCATGTTGAAATTTTCATCGTCTCTTGCTTCGAAATAAATACAACTTTGCTGAAAGTTTCATCAAAATTTATTAAAGTATACTGGGTGTTCAGATATTTATGGCGGCCAGTATATTTTGGGTTAATCAGAAAAATAAAATTGATTTACATGTTTTGTTGCAAAAATTCTACCTGAATGTAAGAAACTGTACGTATGCAGGAAAGGCGATTTAACAAGCAATAAACCAAAGGAATTTGGGGGCAATATCAATTGGCAAATATATGCTATAAGGAAGAATTTATTAATAATAACCATAAGCGGTCACCCTCAATGATCATTTTGCAGTAAATCAAAACACTTTTCTAACTGCAGTTGATTTAAGTCTAATATCAGCCGCTATCAATTCACAAATGTACCAAACCACATTTGGAAAGGTAACACAAGCTTATCCTTTAAATAAAATTTTCAAAATTGTAATCGGTAGCATACCTATTACTGGGGTTCTCGTGATAAACAGAATCCTTACATTCTAATTCAAGCTGCAGGACTTATTCATAATTATTCGGATTAGGATCAAAGACATGATAATGTTTGGGATAAGTAACCGTCTTTAGGGAATAATCATAATTATATCTACCCGAATAAAAAGTACCTAATACTAGACTGCGAAGCATAACTTAGACTATAACTATTTTAATTTTTTATGGTAACTTTGTTTTTATGATATTTAAGGCGAGCCTTATATAAAAGTTTCTGTTCCGGTCTCAGCGTTCGCCGGCGTATACGTTCAGGTCATTCTTCTGCCTATTTCCTGTGTTGACTGAGATGGGATTTCACGAAGCTTCCGGATTATCTCTGTTCTCCGGGCGAAGTCCTTTCAGGTTTTTCCAAATATCTTAGTTCTTTACGTTGTAAGGTGCACCGGAGGGAATACGCAGAATATGGTTCGGGCATTTTTGTATTGCCGTCTTGGCTGATTCGGAGCCCAAGATACAGATCTTTTCGCCATATGTGAGTGAGGGGCAGACAGTGACTTCTGCGAGTCTTTTTAGAATTGTCAGTGGGAGACTGTTATGTGATCACAGTCTACGTACTAAGTAGTAGGGTATTGCTGCTCTTCTTTTAGATCTTTATCTTGCAGCCCAGGAGAGCAATTTCACATCTGGCCTTTTTTTCCAGTCTATTAGAGAATAATCGAATCGCTTCCATTTTGTTAAAATTTAGTTTAACTCGCCACTTCTTCAGATAACTTTACAGTGTTTTGAAGAATTTTCTTAATTTAAACTTTGCTTGATTTATATGCTTTGTAGATGCCAATAGCACGGTGTCGTCAGGAACTCGTGCACCTTGACCTTATCCGCTCTTACTTCCAATGGTAGGTCGCTTACATATAGGTTGTATAATATGGGGATACTGGCGACCGTTGTGATATCCCTTCTTCAGCCTCTCTTGTCGGCGGCAGCGTGTTGTTGCAAGGTTCTTCCGGTCAAAAAAATTATGTACCTTCAGAAGGATAATTGGGAATTCCCTAAATATCAGTTTTATAAGCGAGGCTTACCGGCATACACTTTTTCGGCGTCCAGCGGTGTCATGAAGATTTTGTTTCTATTTTTTTGCGTGGGAGATAGCAGACACTACATGTGCGGCTTGGTGAAGTGCTCCAAGACCTTTTCGGAATCCTAGGTGGTGAAATGGTAAGATTTCTCTCTGTTCCGTAATTTTGACTAGCATTTGCTAGTCGTTCATCAGACTTTTGGACCTACGGTACGCTGGCTTATATGAAATAAAACAATGTCTTAAGTCTCACGAACTGATAACTAGAGCATTCAAGAACGTCTCGTTGTCAGATCATCGAATTAAGTAGTCGAATCAAGCTCAGCGTCTCCGAAAAATTGAATTTCCAAGGCAACATCGACAAAAAAGACGGAAGATTCTACAAATATGAATAGCTTAGGAACCAACAACAACTAAAAGCAAATTAATAAATTAATAAATTAATTACTTCATTAAACTCAAACAGAATAAGTGCAAACGCTTAAAATAATGTTTTAATAAGTTTTTAACTTTTAAAATTGCATTTGAAACCGATTAAGAATAATACTTACATGGGCAGCAAAGGTAGATAAGCTTTCTGTTGTTTACAATAAATGACCTAAGCTTCCAGATAACTGAATGGCTTCTGTCGCAATCAATTTATTGGTTTTTGTAATAAGCATTTTATGCGAAGTAATTCGATTATGCTTTTTTATTTGTTAATAAAGTTTAGTCCAAGCAGCTTCGCTCTTGACGAAAATTCTCGAAAGACTACTCCGAAGGCGTAAAACATGCTTAATTATACGGAAGTATACCGCCATGGCTTAATATTTTGATAATATTCATATGTAACATATCAAACAGTCACAGGAACTTGTACATTTTTAAACTAACATAAACGTTCCTGGGTGGGCAGTGCTATGTGACAACAAATTAAAACGTTGAGATAAATTGAAGTCATTTCAATGAGTCGTTCTCTGCAAAAATATTATACACAAAATTCAACTGGGAAGTATATGAAAACGGTATTTGGAATGTAATGCAAATCTAAGTACACTAATTTATCTGCATAATTTCAGTCTACAGTCTAGAGTCTGCAGCTACCTTACAAATTTATCATGCCGCCTAATGTGTTCTTGTCTACGCAATTTAGTGTAAATGTAATAAACGATATAATGCTACCTATTCCATGTAAAACTAGAAACTAAAAATTAATTAATGTATTACCGCACTAATAAAAGATTACACAAAACAAGGAATAGTAATTGGGTGGCCAATGTAGTCAATTATGTGCTATTCTTACTTTAAAATACAATCATAGCTATACGTTATACATATGGAGCAAGACCAATTAAATAATTACTAGTAAAAACGGCAGATCGTCATGCACCGTGTGCTGAAAAATTTACCGTTAAGGACTGGTAACAGGTTACTCAACACTGTAAACATTTTAAGTTATTAGTGCAATAGTTAATAATTTCTTTAATGAAATTTCGGGTGTGACTACGAATCATATATTTGATAATAATAGTTCTCCCTTATGAGATGTTTCTAATTCACGGTATGGTTGATTTTCTTTGCACAAAGGTTATCAAGTAAACTATGTGACTGAAGGAGGTGAAAATGATTGTGGATGAAATAAATAAGATTTTGCACAATAAGTGCAGAGTTTAGACTAACATGTTTACCATTGTTAGCAAGTATTAAACTGCCTACATGATATCGGCAGCTTAAACTTAGTTGTTCAACACCATAGTGTTTAACCCAACACTTTCAACAACTGCTGAACATCAAGATGAATGCCCTCCCATTGCTTGAGGACACACAAATGAAACATTTATTCCCCAACTAGACGAGGGTGATCTGAAAACTAAGATAAGTAATACAAAAGAAGGTACTTTATTCAAATTTTTTACATCTATTTTTTGACACAGTTCCCTTTTAACTTGATGCATTTGTTCCAACGATGTTCAAGTCGTTTAATGGATTCACTACAATAGGACGAATCAAACGCCTTAAAATATTCATTTGTTCCTACAATCACTTCCTCATTAGATGAAAATCTCTTTCCACCTAGCCATTTTTTTAAAGTTTTGAAACAAGAAAAAGTCAAATCTAGCTGTATGTGGATTGCAAGGTATATGACGAAATATTTAGAATCGTAATTCAACTAATTATGCCGTTACAATGTTCGATGAATAAGCCGGTGCATTGTCATGGTGAAACAACACTTCCTTTCTTGCTTTAATTTTTCAATCAGCTGGTCCAATAACGACGCGCAGTACAGTCGTGTGATTATTTTGCCCTTCTGCGGATAATATATAAAGATAACACTGCGAGCATCCCAAAATACGGTGACCACAACCTTGTTAGTTGATGGAACCACTTTTGCTTTCTTCCGTGCACTGCAATCGGCTTCTACCCATTGTTTGGATTGAATTTTTTCTTCGGGGGTGTAGTAGAGTATCCATGTTTCATCATCGGTAATAAATCGACGCAAAAATTCGGCAGGATTATCCTTCAAAAGTACTCAGAAGTTGTTAAGGACGGGAAATAGACGACATATTGAAATTTATTCCCTATCTAAGGCAATGTAATTCAGGCTAACTGATGTCATATGTTTCTTACTTCAAGTGAATTATCAGTTCAACTATAGTAATTCATGTCATTCGTATAGGATCAAGCTGTGTAATGAAATATAGAAATTATTTCAAAATAGCCTATAAATTAACATACCCATGACATGAAAACCACAATTTTTAAGAAAAATTACGAAGTAATTTACAGCAAAGTTTATCACCTCTTTACTAATTAAAGTTCAATATATTTTGTACAGATGGAAGAATCCTATTTTACACTATAAGCTGCACTTTCAAGTAGACAATCATTGATCTTCTAGGACATTATAGGAAATTACTTATAAAATAATAAAGATTATTTTCCTAGTGTCACGTTCTTAATTTTTAAAAATATGTCATAATATTTGAAGGAATTTTAAATGTATGTACATAGGTACATTTAAAATTCCTTCAAACAATATGTATTAACAGTATTTGTGTTACTTTGAAAATAATGTTTCCTTGGTTTTATTATAATTAAATATAAGTAAATAATATGTATCTATTATGAAACTATAATAGTTACTTAAAATAAACTGTTTCTTAATCAAGGCCAGGCTAAATACTTATAATATTAAAAATTACAATTAAAACATTTGAAATAGCCTAAGGATACGGAGTATCAAATATCAAAACGCGCACGTATGTTGATTGTATAAAATTCCACCAAGTCGGTATTTATTTATAACTGCCATAATAATGAATAAAAAATCGTGAATACATTTATTTCTAATATACCTATTATATACAGAGTTGGCGTTAAAATTGGAATAAAATTCATATTACTCTAGTGTTTGATTTGCTGGGAAAGTCTAAAGACACGCCAGCTGGTTTTTTCACTTTTACGTCGTTTTATTGGTTTATAGACCTTCCGCCTCTAGACGACACAACCTTCTTTTAAATGGCAACATGCACCCTGTGTATTTTCAAAATATTATTAAATAAAACAAGGAAAATATTCAAATCGATGACCGTTTTGAGAAACAAAAAAATAGTACACAATACAATTTTAAAACTGATTGTACTTCAAAATAGCGCATTCTAAGCAATTCAGTGTAACTATTAACACTACTTTTATTTTTGTTTTGTTTTGTAGTTGAGACTTTGGAATGCGGAATTCCCTTGAGCCTGTTGACTTCAAGTGCTAGGATCATTTTGCCATGCCTACTAGAATTTTGCCGACTCTTGAGGGGCTCCACCAGGGATTTTTAATATGCCAAAGGTCATAATGACTTGAAAATATGAGGCCAGATAAAGAAACTGATGTAGATTTGAAGTTATTTTGAAATCAAAGAAGCTTAGTTGACGATCTGCATGGGAAGAAGTAGTCCAATGAAGCAATATTGTTAAAGTATACTGGGTTCAATAGGATTCATGTAAATTCAGTACAGTCTTCTGCAGAGAGCCCAGGAGAATTAAGATGAAACTGAGAAATAGACCCAGCTAATAATTCCAAAAATACTTCATTCCCAGTCATATTTGGCAAAGGTAGTCTCAGGTCATCAACGAGACTAGGATTAATATTTACAGTTATTTCTATTGGCCTAACGATCGACAGTACATGAGATTCCCGGTGAGACTACGGCTAAAGTGTTGTTTGGCCATGAAGCAGGCTATCATATGATCTAAAGTTCGGCAGTAGGCCTGTAGAAGAGAAGAATACCTGAAGTGGATATGTTATGACCCTTTGGCTGATGTTGAGCACTATAAATGTGAGAGTATTCGATAAGATCCAATTGACTAATGAAAGTCAACTGTTATGTACTCTAAAAACGGAGAATTTCATCGCAATGATCTGGTATGATTCTAATAGCCGCAGCAACTACGTCTATTACCCAAACTATAACGATCTTGGCAAGATCCGTATAAAGTTATAATAAGAAACAATGGCGTATTATACTGGATCAGGAACATACCCAAAGGGGAACCTAGAGTGGTATACATTGATCGGTTAACTTCGTACGCTGGTAGGAATTCAGACCAAGAGCAATCTAAACAAGGGAAATACCGTATCATGGTGGAGAATGTTGAAGTCAACAGTAAATAATTATCATTAGAAGATTTCATGGCATCCTTCTATGGTTTCCGTAAAGCGCGATTCGGCATTACTACAGAACAATTCATAAACCTTTTTGATGTATCAGAAGTATATCCGTTAGCTCATTGTATTGCAAAACATCTACCAATGTCTTGTTGTGTTCTTCTTGAATTTAAAAGGCCCTGAAAATACTGCAGGCACTGGCAAATGGAAAAGCATGCCATATCCGGCGCCGTCACCTTCAGGGTATGCGAAGTATCTTACTACCTCATTATAAAAGTGTGGTTATATCACAATTGACTGCTACATTTACAAGAGCATGGGTTGCAAGAAGGGTTCGCAGTGAAACTTCGACATGGATCCTCTAAACCTACACTCGAACTAGAAGCATTTAAGAATGTTGTAAATGAGTCACTGTTGAACCACATATAACGTACGCTTCAAGTCATTACTTTGCTCAAAATAATATATGCTTGTAGTTTTATAGTGGAAACTTTTACATTTTTCTTTAAAAATTCAGATATTTCATTTTAATTCCAATCCCATTAATGAGGAGCTTTAGGTTGCCTGTCCCACTAGCATCCATAAAAATTCAGAAGAGGATTGAATCACCGCCAGGTTTTATGTTGTTGCATATTTTTTGGTTTGAATTATTTTTTGTTTGAATTCTGTTCCTGAAAGTCTCTATACACATCCAAGCCAAACAAGTTTTTTTTTGATTCATTACAAAATATGACGCTTTCCCAAAACTCTTCTGATTGATTGATATGCAGTTTTGTAAACTGTAAGTGTTTGACACAGTTTGCTTCACTATAAACGGCTTTCGGTGGGAAATTTAACCGTTGTAACTATCATGATGTAATGCACGGCGAGCGATATCGTATGATGCGTTTCGCCCTATTTATACTAAACTTCATGACATAGATTCGGCACACCTTTGGATTAACCGAGAATATATTATTTGTCACGAGTATCTTGGTTGTTCCGCAAAGACCCTTCGTATTTCAATTTCTTAACAATTTTTTATACTGTAGAATGAGTGCGGCCTGTTATTTGGCCTATATGCCTAAGAGATTTTCCATCACAGTCCAATTTAAGCACAAATTCTCTCACAGGAATGTTGATTTGCCTCTGCCGTCCTTTTGGCATCTTATGATGAAAGTACGAGGGAGTACTTTTATGTAATCTTCCTAGATTTGAAAATGACAAGTTGAATGTATAATTTTTTACTATAAAGTTTTTGCGACATTTGCGTACGTCTGTGCTACGTATGATTTCTGTTTATGGAGATGAAGGTCTATCAATATCTGCAAGTGAAATTTTGGGTTAAATAGTTTAAATGGGGTAGAATGTTGTTATGGTATCATTCAAAATCAGGATAACCTGTTGAATCAAGGTCTGCTGAAACCAACAAGAAAAGTTAAAGATTTAATGTGCTTGGATCAGTGAGTGAAAGTGTCCGTCGTTGCTACGACTGTTATTAGGTCGGAAACTACTGTTTTAAAATGCATGCATGATGATTTAAGCATAAAAAAAGGTACCCGAGCAAAGAAATTTAATTGCTCCGCAAAGCGATACTAACTGTTGTCGCGAATTCTTACTGGTATTAAAACTTTGGTCTATCACAGGGGTCCTCTCACAAAGCAAAACTTCATGAAATATATTCACAGCGGTTCTTAAATGTCAAAAAAGGCCAAAACATAATCTGCAGGTGGAAAATTGACAGCAACTGTATTTTGCGATACAGAAGATGCTTTGTTGATTGATGGATAAAGGTACTACAATCAAAGCCAAAGTTTATGGACAGACAATTCGAATTTTAATAGCAGCCATACAAGAAAAGTGGCCCCATTCTTGCAGAGAGAAAATTTCGCTTTTGCATAAGAACTGCAGGGTGCATAAGGCAGTTCAGCGCATTATCCAGGAATATGAACTCACTAAGCTTCTGCATTCAGAGTGTCGGTAGTCCAGATCTAGCACCCTGTGATTTGTTTTTGTTTAGAAATTTAAAAAAGCACCTTAACACTAAAAAATTTACTTCTAGTACGAGGTCAAGTGTGCTGTATATGAATATTTTGAGGAATTTTCAGGAAAAAAAATTCTGAAGGAATACAGCAGCTGGAAAAACGTTGGATTAAATTTATACGTGTTGAAGATAGCTATATACGTACATATATACATACGAAAAATAAAAATTGTCAAGTTCCGAGCTCTTTCTTCGTAGGTAAAGAGATTACGTAAAAATACGCCCTCATATTTTCAACTACCTTCCTAGACTTCGCGAAATACATCTTCATACAATGTACGTATATGTAGTATGTATGAATCCTTAATATAAATACACTTGGACTAACATAAGTACGCTTAATTTTGGGACGTTACAGTGTTCTTCCATTTGTTACTAAAATATTTTAAATTGTCATTGGTGTACCCTCAATTTTGTAACTATTTTCGTATATAAAATGAGTAGATCTAGTTACAATATTTATGTTAGGATCAACTGCTGCAACGACCTTGGGTTTTGTCACGTAGGCATATATAAAAGCAAATTTAAAAGTTACGAATTGGTTGTAGACCTAAATAAAATAAGATATATTCATTTATGGCGTGATATGGACGGAAAGATTTATAAAAGCCAGTCTATTTCCCCCTCTTAAGCGCATTTATTTCTGGTCCACAGTGAATAAACGCGGCATGCATCTTACTGACAGCTTTCTTATACCCAAGTGTTCATGTAAGATAGACCAACACGTTATTTAGTGTCTGCTATTTCACGCACCTTTAATCGACCATCATTTAAAAAAGGACTTTGGTGATCATTTTGTCAGTGGTAGCCTCTTTCGGAAGTCCTGATCTTGTTTCGTCTTCGGTATTCGTTCGTCCACGTTTAAATTCATTCTCCCAGAAACAACCTGTCTTAAATGATAGCGCAGATTCGCCATGAATATTATCTAAGTCTTTTTTAACTTCTTTGAGTTTTGTTCCGGCGATATGGAAGTGTTTAATCACAGCACAAAATTCCTTTTTGTCCATATTCACAAAACAACGTAACTCGTTTACTTTAAATAACTGTAAGAGACAAAGAACGCAACATATTTGGCTGAAACTTTGACAGCTGTCTTATGACATATGATAGATTTGGTAAATTGCATGCATGCGTGGATTATAGCTTCATCTCTATGGTAGTTACCTCACTAATCAGACCGCCCTCTTATCATATACCAGCGGTAGGAAAATGGTGGTCTCCCAGCGGCATTCAGCTCTTTCTTGACTGAAGTGCGGCTCCCATCGAAACTTCAAATCCATGTCTATAGTCTCGTTTTGTGTGACGCAATAAACACGATCGTTTGCGCAAATCGTATACACATTTCGCACGTTGGAGGGGATTGTAGGAATGCGACTTTATTCAGTTTTGAAGCTAACTTCGGCTTTCTGTGTACGATCCCTAAAATAAAATATTTAATAATTTTTTACGAGTAAAAGCAGTTATATTTAATATCAAAGAAGAAAAGTTAGAAGAATACAACGAAAAATTGGAAAAATTGAATGCAGATTTCAAACATAGGTTTGAAGATTTGAGCAGTTTTAAATCGACGTTTGTATATTTTCTGAACCTCTTTGTTTGTGATATTATCGAAGGTGGATTCCTAATTTCTGAAATAATACTCGTTGAAAAAGTGGCTGGGGAATTGGAGCCATTAGAGGTGAAAAATGATCAGGCATTGAAAAGCAGCGCAAATCTACTTTTATAATTGCATTTTGGAAACTCGTACCAGAATAAAAGATCCATAGTTAAGGAGAGTCACTTGCCGTCTAATTTCAATTTTTGGTACAACATATTGCTGTGTATCTTAGTACTCCACAATGAAGTTCCTGAAGTCGAAATATCGTTGATCAGCCAACATATCACACAATTGCTGCAAATTTTACGCCAAATTACAGAGATTTGATCAAAGGACTTTGTTAAATGTTATATTTTTTATTTATATTATTAAATTTTTGAAATAACTATTTTTGTATTTTTTGTTCCTTAATTATATTTTTTTACTTGTGTACTTTTCATAAACTTAAGAATTAAGCATAATATGTAACCATATTAATTAAATTAAATTAAATTTGAATTTGCGTATTTAATATTATGTAACAATGGTTTGACTCTTTATAATATATGAAAAACTGGAATGCGGCTCTCATTAACGTCAAGCGTGCCCACCCCTGTCATTACCGGTATCTCTTTCTGAAAATATAAAACATACAGAAATGTTTATTTCCAATTATGTATTGAAACTGCAAATAGCTCTACTATAATGTCCCATATAAACCATTTCGCTGAAAGTGTACAGTGTGTTACATAATTGAATATCAATATTGCAGGGGGTTAATCTGTGCATGATTTTAAGGCAAAAAGTTCATATAAATATAGGTCCGTTTTCGCTTTATTTTTGATATATTGCGTGATAAATAATTTTTTTTTAAATATTTTCTTTAGTAACTCCGCAACTACATCAGATATTGTTATAAAATTTTGGGAGTGTAAAGTAGATGTAGAAAAACATCTTTTTTGATACTAACCTATGTTCAATTTTAACCAGTGGCGTCCAAATTAATTTTACCTTGACTATTTTGATTGG
>JAHWXV010456079.1:0-11294 GCA_024586415.1 Phrixothrix hirtus
ATCCACAACAGTAAAGGAAAATAAAATAATTTTCTATACATATATGGTCCATCAAGCCGGATTTATTAATTAAAACTACAAATGCTACAGTTACTAGTGTATGCTAAGTCAGCAAATTAATTAAACATGTAAGTGCTACAGTTACAAGTGCAGACTTATCACACAACCGAGTTGAAGGTGGAGACGTCAGCATCAAAATAATCATCCATTGAGTACATTACATGCAACTAGTATCCATCTAATCTAATAGTACGGCATTTTACAGTTCCTGTAGTATACATTTCACATAGCTTTGTAATTAATTCAAGTAAAATTGTTCGTCTATTTAAACTACATTAAAAAATAATAAATTAAGGCTACTGTTTAGTACAGTTTAGGAAACGACTCAACAATGGCTTCAGAAAGTATAGTACAAAATTTATAAGAAAATAGTCAATTAAGATAGCTAGTTCAAAAAAAGAAACAAATTAAAGTCAAATTTACTCAGTTTCAAACATTTTTAGCATAAACATCTAATCGCGGAGTAATGTTAGTAAAAACGCGTTTAAAATTAATATAAAAATATCAAATTGAATTAATTGATCCTCATCAAGAGAAAAAACACGAATAATTTGAATGCGAATATACACAGCTAATGACAGCTGCAAGACATATAGTTAGGAATACATAAACAAAAAGATTAATTTATTCACCATCATGTACTTAATCGACGGAACATATATTTAATTCGAATGATAACAATTTACAAGTGAAGCTTTCTCATTTCATGGATTGTATCATGAGTGAATTTCCTTCCACGACATTTTCAATGCACTTATTAATGAAAATGTTAATTTATCGAATATTCAGAAACTTCATTACCTAAAATCGCGATTACAAGAGGAAGCCGCATACGTCATTGCGCCTCTACACGCTTCAAACAGTAATTAGTCAATAACATGGCAATTTTTGAAGGGGCGATTTCAAAAAAAAACGCGTATTATAAAAGATCATGTCACGGCAATTTTTAATTTACCTAATATAGTTAAAGACTCATCTGCGTCTTCATGATAATATTAGAGCAATTAAGCCATTAGATTTACACACAGAATCTTAGGATATGATCTATATATATATTTGCTAACTACCAAATATGACCGCTCCAGTAACAAAGATTAGGAATCGCTAAGGTATAAAGGCGAATTACATACTTTACAAGAAATGGTTGATTTTCTAAGTCACAGGTGTCAAGTATTAAAATCCGTTACTGCGAAGAGTAACGTCACAAAGACCAATTATAATACGCAAGGCCGAGATCTTGAAAACAATGAATAGGCAGATCGTAAACAATTATTTTGAGACTACTACTACAAATAACTATTTTATTTCAATGACCAATGGAAGTTTTTTTAAACAGACTTAAGCACAATCCCAAGCTTTTTTGATACGGTTTCAAGTAGAGGCCGCTTCCTCCTTTTGCTTACCCAGAGCGATACTTCCATTGTCTTGTTGTGTATTTCTGATTCCTTAAGTTGCTTTTGAGCATTCTTCGCATCCGTGACTACCTTTGCCACTCCAAGGGCACCCCCGGCAATAGCCCCTAATGCCGACAAACTGGCAAAGAACGGAATTAAAGGTAGAAAGCCACCTCGTTTTGGTAGCGGAGTTATTCGCAGCACTCTTACATTTCTCCTTCCGCCGACGTTTTTCACCGCTATCCCAGCTTCTTTTAAAAGCGTTTTTAAATATTCTTCTTTGTACTTTTTTAAAGGTACATCGACAGCTTCCCGAAATGCTGTTATCTGTTTACTCTTCCTTCTCCTTTGTGCTTTAACCCCATACCGAGTTTTCGCTTTATTTTCATGGCGTTTGTTACAAGCCAAGCAGCCGTCTTCTCGCCAAATAATGAGGTTTTAGCTTTAACTCTATCCCAAGCCTTATACTCTAACGCTTGATCTGCTTTGTGACGTTCCTGGACACTTTAATTCTGGGAATACGCTATGTCATGAGTCCTACAAGCATTATCCAAAGGGTTAATCCCTTGATAACCCTTGCCATTCTTTTAGCCAATTTAGTTCCCGGACCACAGTACTAAAATCTGAGAAAATTATTTGTTAAGCAAAATCACTAGAGTTTACTACAAATGACGTCTTTTTGTTTACCCGGGAACGTGTAATCGATCGGTAATTTATCTATTACATTATTTAACAGCCCTTCGCCTTGAAAGGTTAGCACATTACTGAATATTCATATGCGTGCGGATCTTAAATAGAAATCAGTAATCCTCCAACGTGCGCTATGCAATGTGTTAAGCAGAAATTGGAGTTACCCGTTCACAATCGATATTTAGATGTTGACAACGCTAGCAGCAGTGGTGACGTAAAGAAACATGGTGAATTATGACTTAATTCAATTAGAGTGTTGTTTATAGGCCCTAGTTCATCTGGAAAAACTTCTGCTCTATTAAATTTATTGCTAGAACCGAACGAGTTGCGATTTGAAAACATTTACGTATTCTCTAAATTATTGGCTCAGCCGAAATACAAATTACTGGAGCATATTGTAGGAAAGATCAAAGGTATGGGAGATTTTCCGTTTGAAGGAAATGAATAGATTCTAAACCCTACGAAAGTTATAAAAAATTTTTCTCTACGAGAAGGCATTTGAATATAGACTGCTTCTATTTATATCAAACGTATATGAAAATACCAAAACAACTAATTCGAGACAATGCAAACTTACTAATTGTATTCAAACAGGATAACATAAACTTGATGCATATTTACTATAAACACGTTAGTACAGACATGCCATATGATGCATTCAAAAACTGCGTATAGAGTGGTGGAAAGAAAAGTACGGCTTCAGCTCAATTAGTAAAGATGAAAATATAAATTCGGAAAGCTACAGATTTGATTTTGATCAATTTATTATAGATTAGAGCTAAATACAGCTACACACATCTATTTTCTGGTATTCTCAGCTACACACAGACCTTTGTTTAACTGTGTTATGCCGTGTAAACCTGTAAATGAATATAAGCGGAAACTGACTAAAGAGGTCTTCATATTTAGTTGAAATGTTTGCAGCGGATGATGAAGCTCGAGATAAGTTGCGGTTTATTAAAGCCATTAATGATGTTAGGAAAAGGTACAAACTAATAAAGGAGATGCGTACGTCAAAAGAGGAAAATTTGAATAAAATTTTTAAACCGTTAGTGGAGCCTCTACGTGAAATTAACGAAAGGATAACAAAAATTATGTCGATTCGTCAAATAGTATCAAAGCAACAACCGAGAACGAGATGTTATGGTCGAATTTAAAAGGCATTTGCCCAATAAAAAGGAAGAAGAAGAAATGCTAAAGCTAAAGGTGATCAAAGTGAAAGCGATGATGACGTCTTTGAAATGTTAACAAAAAACGTTGTAGTAGAAGAATATTCACCCGGTATTCAAACGTTCGTGGGAGGATATATATTGCATAAACTCAATTTCGATGTTAACTTATAGTTTATACATGGGTCAGTCGAAAAACTGTTTTTTAGAGACACGGAAGTTAAATTCTTACTTGACAATTCGATTAAAGTTAAAGACGAAACGTTTAATGCAACGCCGGGATTATACGAACTGTTATTTAAATTAGGACTCCCAAAAAACAAAATTACACAAGATTTATTGAAATATGGAAAAATTAGACATCTCACTAACATCAATAAATGTAATTTTGATCCCACGCAACAAATTCGTGACACCGCTAGCTTAAAATATATTGATTTCATGAAACCAGCATATACCTGTATCAGAAGGATTTAAGGAGAAGTCGATTTGCATCTGCCAAGTTTGTAGCAACTAGTTTAAGGGAAAAAAGCATTTCCCTTCCACCAGCGCTAGTTTAAACATCAGCCGAAACAGTGCAGCTTTGACTGCTAAAAAAATAACAATGTGCTTCCGCAATTACCGTCAAATGGAAAAGAAACTTTAATAGTAGGAAGAGGAAACAACAACAACTTCAACATTTACAAAACCAATCCTACAAAGTACGTTTACTGAAATAATGTAAATGAATTGGCTTCACACTTAGGTATCCTACACGCGTCACTAAGGGCGGGAAACGATTCTCGTCTAAATGAGATTCGTTCCATCGAGGAAGAATTACGGAAAATAGGCGTCATTTATTAAATAAAACAGATTGAAAGAATTATTCTCACATATCACTTAATAAATTCAGTTGTTCGTCCAGGCATTAACAACGACGTACGGCAGACACAATCGTTTATTTCATCAACAACTGAATTACACGGAAGCGGGAGATTTTGATGTGAAGAATCGTAAATTTAGTAATTTAAAGCAATTCTCTCTATTTCAAGATAGTAATACTAAACGTTATGTTGATAATCAAACAACACAAATAAGGAATATTCTGAACACCGAAGTTAAAGGCATAGGAGGGGCGTTAAATGCCTAAATAAAGTCATTTAAAGAAACCACAAAGGGGCAATTGGAAGAAATAAGGGGTTCCGCAGAGGACACTCTGATTAATCCCGAAATAAGCAAGATCTTGGAGCGTTTAAAGAAACCTGAAGAAAAGTTGCTGTCGCGGTAGTGGCTAAACTTTCAAAATATATTACAGAAGCTAAACAAGAAATTGTTGGGAAAATTCATATACTTACTAGAAAAAAGTTTAGATGAAGACGAACTATTGTGAAAGGTTTAAACGATTTATGGCCGGCAGATTTGGTGGAATAACAAGAATATTCGAGGCTAAATCGCGGACATAAGTACATACTCGTTACAATCGATTGCTTTTCTAAATATCTATTTACAAGATCGTTAAAATCAATTTAATCAATTCCATACTTAAACAGTACATAAAACCTAGACATTGACAAACTGACGAAGGTCACGAATTTTTCAATGCGAAATTTAAGAAACTTATGAAAAAATACGGAATAAATCATTACCATGCAGACAACGTAATGAAGGCTGCCATTGCGGAGGGGGTAACACGAAGTCTTAAGGAAAAATTGTACAAAATATTTCACTTAAACAGCAGATTTAACGAAAAAATATAATAAGACAAAACATAGAACCACTCGGCTACGATCTGCTGACATTACGAAAAGTAACAAAGATTCGATTCTAAGGAAGGTCTTCAGTTATCCAAAAATGACTGTTAAATCGAAATTTAAAATCGTTCGATGTTAGAATTTCAAAACACAAGGCTTTGTTTGAAAAGGCCTATACATAAAAATGGACTACTGGAACTAGTTACAATTGTTAAGGCAAAATTTATCCCATCTACTTACCTAATAGAAGACATGCAAGGTGATTCCGTTCAAGGAAGTTTTTATGTGCAGAAATTTCAAAAAACTAACTAGAGTATTTAGTTGAACGTGTAATTAAGAGAAATAGCATAAAGATGTTTGTAAAATGGTTGGGGTTTAGTAATAAGCACAATAGTTGGATTACATGTAGAGATGTGCAATAGTTCAGCTTAAGATTTCACAGGGAATGATTGTATTGACGAACATTCTAAACTTTGAAAATATAGAAAAGATTCGTGGCAATATGAAGATTAATTTACTGCAATTGAATGTCAAGCAGTTGCCCTTATTTTACCAAGATAATTTCGACTTGCGTAAGTATTGTACAAAGCACTGGAATCGATCGCTGGACGAAATTCACGTGGGTATGTAACATTTCCTAGGAAAAAGTTACCTGAAAGTGACACGTGAAAACCGATTTGCAACAAATCGCGCGTGTTTCCGATTTCTATTAAAATTCCGGCAGCTTAAATATATAAGAGGTTTGTAAAGACAATAAAGACTTTATGTGCGCTTTCAAACCAAACGGGAGTGATATCTTAAATTTATTCATTTTGAATTACTGTTAATCTGCTCAAATAGAGAAAAATTGTAAAAAAATAGAATTTAAGAATAACAACATATTACGCAATCAAAAGGAAATTGAACCGTTGATAAACCACTAGAATTAAATGTAGATTGCTTCTAATGTGTAAAATCAGTATAGAAACAATCTAAGAACATTCTAATTAATGTAAACTCATTAGTTGTATATGTTTAATATTGCACCATAAATAAATTGTCAAACAAAGCACATCACGCTGCCTGATTATCAATTATGGTAAGCCATAATACACGGTTATCAATGTCATTCGAAGGAAAGAGAGCGAAAATTGATAATTCACTATAAAAGCGCAACATTTTCGATACAAAGGAAGTTCTTGACTAGACTCGTACCGAGAGGTCTTTTATTGAACCTGAATATACTGTATCAGTATATTGAGCTTTACCTTTATGGTTAAGCTAAGCTATATTTTGTTAAATTAAAGCGCTTTGCTAATTACAAAGTGCGTAAACCGCTTCGGTAGAATTGCTAAAATGCTAATAGTAAAACCGCCATCGTAGTCTTACGAAAATAGTTCAGTTATCCCAAAGAGAAGTTCTGCCTTTACCTGATAATTCGATTTCGAGACAAATCGTGTTGCTTTAGAAGCGGGTGGGCCCCAGATATTGAAATTAAAACACATCACGCCTAGAATCCCATAGTCGTCTGGCGATCAGGAATTATAGACGCCGTGTCGCCCGTGACTCCGACGACCTTATAGCAAAGACTGGATACGTTGCTGAGTAGCGATCCAAACCCTGAGTAGAAGGATAAACAAAGCGTCTGAGTTTTGTGTTAATTTAATAGCGGAAACAAAGATGCTATTGTAATTAAAACCTGAATGACGTCAAATACAAACCGATTGTTAGGTAGCGAATCTTATTTGACAGTGACCTAAGTGCATAGGTAGGCTGGGCATGTTGCTTGTGTTTTGAAGTCGTTATTCGCACGTTTATAAATTTTAGTACTCTGTTCCAGATTGGCCCATCGGTCGTGTACAATCGACTGTTCGTTAAGATACGAATGTTAGGCATGGGTGTAGGGTGAATTTAAAAAGAAGTCCTATAGGTTGCTATTTTGGTTTTGTAAATGTGTTATTTTGTAATTATGATTTTAAAATTCCAGGTACTACAGCCATTCGTAATTAAAACAATTAATTAATGTTTGTGTTTTAAGTTTCTAAAATATCCCTATATAATTTACGCCACTGAACAGGAGTACCAAATAAACACATTTTATCCTTTACTAATATTACCTCTTTTTTTAAGTACTGACTTCATAACCACACATATATTAGATATAGGAAAGGCAGGTCTACCTATGCTATTAAGTCACTGTTATTTGACGTCCGCTGCGGTGATATCTTTATCTGTCGTGTGGTACCGGTCACGAACAGATCAATATATTCCTACCGAAATTATCCGATTCCTTACGTAAAGAACCACGCTTGCGAGCGATGCGGCCAGTTACACTTCCTAAGGTATACTAAACTATGCGAGGCTAAAATCATATGAGGGATATTACAATCTACGGATACTGTTCTTATCAAAACGATGCTGAGCATCTCTTAAAATTTAAATTGCATACCGTCGACACAGAGAATTCCTCTTGTCATCTAACATAATTAATAAATATGTACAATTTGTTTTAGAATGTTCTTTTGATTTATTGTTTCTGATTATTACGAATAAATTATGTTTTGAAGGTTTTACTCATTTTATTTTTACCGCTGAAATAACCGATGTAAATCGAACGTAAATAAATGACTTAAAAGTTCGTTTCATACAAGAAGTTGAAACTACATTCACTGACCGCATCATTTTAATTTGTAAGCTCCTTTCTTTAGCAGTACCGATCACAATCTACTGTGAGCGAATTCCATAGTTACCAGAACCACCAGCAACCTCCGATGCATCACTCTGAGCCTGCCCATTACGACAAGATACTCTTGCGCAAAATTATAAATTATTTTAATTAACCTGCGGACCAAATAATACATTTCGAAACATCACAGCGGAAAATAAATTGCGCCTGAGCAGGGCGTATTCTTTGATCGAAACGTGGGTGTATAATTATTTTAACCGTCTCAAAAGAAAATATTAAACTAAAGGAAGCTAATTTGGATATCAATTTATTATCAAACATTTTGTATCCTTCTACATTTAAAGTTAGCTTTACATCCCGAAGATGTAATTTTGATATAATTTAAACTCCAAGTCATACGAATACTAAAATTTCTAATACCTAATTAATATCTGCATAAGTTATACATATTATTTTAAGTTAGTTTTTCATAAATATATCGTTTAGAAGGTTTTAAAGTGTTTGCTAATAAAAATTAACCGTTTCTGCTATCTATAACGTGCACAGACACCGAAGTTGGCCATATTATTTTCCAAATTTGTAATGCCGAATAACTACTTGGTTTATTGAGTTAATAATGAAACTACTTACACGCTATTTTAGATATGTTTACATAGTTTAGTATAAGTATTATTCTAAAATAATAAGTATGATGTTACATACATAGAGCCAAAGAGAATTGCTCGCAATTTCATCTTGTGGTGTGTATAAATGTTACACTACAGTTCAAAGCATAAACAGAAAATATTTATTTTATCTGCATGAAATATTAAATTATAAAACACTTATTTCACTATGGTAATTTCCTTAAACCACGGAATATTAATTAATAGAACGACGTTGTACAATGTGCGTAAATTTTAAATAATTATTACATATGTATGTACATGGAAATATCTGTGTTAAATTATTTAAATAAATATTTAAAATCAAAAATGTCTTGCGTAATGAATAAAGCAATTCTGCGTTTTATGTTACAAACGGTATGCTATTTGCAATAGTTACAACAGGCGGTTTTATGAAATACGTTAAACTTTTATTCATTCTGTGCGCTCAATGCGTGATACTGTATCATAATCCATAAGTATAAAACAACCTAAGGAAAAATAATGTACAACATTAAAAATTAACGAGGATGGTTATTGCAAATATCGTATAGATACAGTAATTTCCAGTTACGTGCTGTTCTTATAAGTTGCATATATAAAAGTATAATTTATTTACTCATATCAGATGTCGCAGCTAATTTTATTACGAATATAGTTATATTTTTATTAACTATTGCACATCTCAATTTTAGGTACTAATGTGATCGAAAATTCCTAGAGATTGTTAGTATTATTTCTGTGGCTTAAATGTAAAAGGACCATGCCAATTTGTTTATTTTGAACAATTTATAGTTTTAGCGCTTAATATAAATTTAAAATGACACAAAACCTTACTCTATGATTTTCTGAAAATAAAAATAGTCACTAATCAGCAATTTTTCTCAAAAGCTCTTACTGTTTTAGTTTTCAAAAACTAAAGGTTCAATACAATCAAATTTGACATTGCCCCTTTTAGACCCAAACCATAGAATTATTGTTAGACAATATATAAATAATTATTAGAATATTTCTCGAGATAAAAGATAATTTGTATTTAAGAATTAATAATTGTAGTGAATCTTCTGCCTACATTATACATACACAGGGTGTTACAGAATAATGTGCACTCCTTCATGGGAGGTTACTCTTGAGGGTCACTTGACAACAAAAAATATTTCAAAATTCTAATGATGATATTTTAAAAATTCTAATGAAATGAATAGTGCCTTTGAAGTAGCCATAGTGCAGCTAAAATATAATGACAGCTTACAATATTGTCTATTTAATAAGTAATTTGTGAAATTTGAACCAATCTATACTCAATTCTCGCTCTTATAAAAAGTGATTTCTTTGACAAATATAATAAATAAAAACTCAGATGACACAAATTTCTTTGTTAAAGTATGAGATAAAAGCATAATTTTTAAGAATTTGTAATTGTTGAATTTTAGAATTCAAAGACAGTTTTTATTAAAATTATTGTATTAAATGTAATATTTTATGATTATTTAATATACAATAGTTAAGTTGTTCACTTATAATAAACACTCCAAATTTAGGAAATAGATTAAGAGGATTTATTTTGAATGCAACTTTAATTACTGTTTTATCATTACAAATTACACAAAACGCAAATTACTTTGACGTACGATTATATCATTACATTCTTATAAATTGGAAGGTTTTTTAGTAAACACTCGCGAAAAATAATACACTATACTAAAGCAATGACAAAATTCTGAACTAAAAATCGTCCATGACGTCCATGCAACCACTTATCGCAAAAATAACAATCTGAGAGAAATTTAATACTTGGGTTCAATATATTGTTCATTACTTGCTTCATTTTCGTTTTAAATGTTATCACCACAAACAGCTGTAATGGAACCGCACTAAATTATAAACTGTAAAGAAATATACAAAATATTATATATTACGATGTTGATGTGGCGTCTAACTGATCTAATAAATAACGCCATCCAAATCATATATATATAGGATTTGACTTAATACTAGTGTTACAAAAAAATGTTCGAATGAAAATTTAGAGTTGTACGTTCATCCAAGCTTACAAAAGCCGCAGCGGGTTTTTGTGTTTTGTAGTGGAGTTGCATGATCACAATTTACATTCAAATACAAAAGTTTATTGACGGACAGCTTAAATTTTTAAACAAATATTGGTTGTACTACAAAATTACTTTAAACAACAATTTGTGCTATTTTTCTAGTATTGACTTAAATTACGCCATGCCCATAATTAATTATGTTAAATTGGTTAATCTGGTTCACGGAACTATTTATTTTAATTTAGTGATCTATGCTAAGTTCAATATTGTAAACAGAATATTCTTTACAATTAAAGTTAATTTTACATTACCTTTAAATGAAATTTATGCTAAAATGAGTGAATTAGAAATATAATTATTTCTTTTAGTAAGGTAAATAAGGTAAACATTAGAAATGATGGCATAACCTCCTCTTTTACAAACAGACCAATGTATTTACTTATTTGAAGAAAGGTTTCTTCAAAAAGACGATTTTCTCTAAATTAAGAACCAAAATCTAAGCAAAACAATATAAACCGCTATATACAAATAACAAATTGATTATTCTTCACAGTATATTAATTTTAAGTATAAGTCATATTAATAATTTATCTGATAATGAACTTAGTTCCCATATTATCTGCGACTTTTATATAACGCGCTCGAATTTGTACTTGATCTTACCCTATAAAAAATAGGCGAAAGAGAAAGTAATGTTTTTGTCCAAAATTTTCGATGTAGAAATGTTAGTGGAAATACGCGCTTATGGGACCTCTGAGTCCGAAACTCATGCTTTTAGTAATTGATATGTGTGCGTGTGCGTGCAGGCGCGCGTGTGTATGTGTGTGTGTGTATGTGTGTGTGTGTGTGTGTGTGTGTGTGTGTGTGTGTGTGTGTGTGTGTGTGTGTGTGTGT
>JAHWXV010456085.1:0-10000 GCA_024586415.1 Phrixothrix hirtus
CCGCGTTATATAATTTTATTGTAGAATTAGAAGCATCATATGATTATGTTAAAGCAGCTATTTCGGCAAGACGCGAATCACAGATGTGATTGTCATATCTAAAGAAGATGTAAAGCAAAAGTCACTATACGGAGATATTAATCAGGGGGGAAATTAGAGGATTTGAAAGGGATTAGCAATCCCAACCCGTTTATGAAAATTTAAGAAATGTTACGATCAGCGGACATCCCAATAAATGTAAAAATCAGATGCTTACCTAAATAAGCATATCTACAATTAAATTAAATATCAAATTTATGCTATAAATTCATCCAACTAAATCAACTACAGTTACATTTAATGCCTACAGAGGACAGTAAATGTAACTAAATGTATAGTAGATTAAATGTGGTTGTAGGTCATAAAAATGACCTAACAATAAATATATCAGTAATTTTATCTAAATTTAACGTCATTAAATTCTTGTTTTTTATGAGAGATTGTTTAAACAATTATCGGCATTTGTAACAATTTTACAAAGTAGTGTATTTTGATAAATACATCATTTCATTAGAGCAGTAGTAATTTCATTTTAATTTATTTCTTCCAGTCGCAATTAAAGTATGGCAGGTTGAACAAATTTAATTTTTAAATGGATATAAATTAAAGTCATCTAACAAGAAATTATTTACTGGACAATTTAAACTTTTTATAAATAAAAGATATAAGAACTTTATGATTAAGTGTAAAATGCAGATAATGAAGAAAATAATTACATTCTTATTTTGAAAGCAACAATTTCTTTGCTAAGTAAACCACAAACATACACGGGCCGTAATAATTTTAATTATAAAAGCGTACATTTCAGGTTAATGTACTTTATTTTAACGTAATCAATTAAGGAATTTATTAGAAAAACTTTGTAAGGTATAATAGTTACACGAAAACAAAATAAAAAGTGCTGGATAAACAAGAACAACTGCAAAATAAATTTTGGAAATAATTAGGTACATGTTTAGATCCAGTACCGTGAAGTAGTAAACTATTGAACCATAACGTTTTAATTAAGTTTAGGTGTATTATTAATTAATGATGGGGCATTTTATTTTATTATAACATTTAAGCATTGATGATAAAAACTTTCAATACGGCGGCGATATCAAAGATAATTTAATAATTTTCTGCAAATTTTGTACAGGTATCAATTAAATTTGCACGTATGTATATAATAAAGTACATACAAAGATATAACAAGATATACCCCTAGTAAATGACCGAGTCATTTATAGCAGGGCAGCCCGTAGGAGGGTGTCACATCAATGCAACATCAAAGTATATTTTCGCTTCGTTTCACGCCATCTTAATATCTTCCATGCGCCCCTTGGTTTATCAAGAAGCAGAATTTCTGTTTCTTTTGATCTAGGCTTAACTGAACTACTGATATCCCTTACATTTGCTCGTTTCAGTTTCGTTTCCGATGTTACAATTATTGCAACTTACGTACAACCCTCTGCAGAAGATTGTTTGAAGTGGAATTTAGGAGATTACGAGCTATCGAAACGACACGCGCCACCCTTACGATTCCTAAGAGACCATCTGTATTTGTAGTGGATGAATGAAAATTATCTATTGAATGTTTTTTAATTAACACTGATAAGTATTTCTGTTATCACTGTCCCACTAACTGAGAAGGTGACTAAAATATTAATAGATGTCGCCTCGGTGCATCTTTAACTAGAGATTAACAGTAAAATTTAATTATTCAAAAAATTAAGAATATATATTTTTTCTTGGTAATATTAAGATTATGCATGTAAAAATTAATAAAAACAACAACAAACCAATAAATAACAATTACAGAAAATAAAAAATTGTTTATACGTCTGGAAATTATTTATTGAAAATTTATATTTTGAAAAATCTCAATGCCATCCAACCAGATTATTTTATTACAATGTGTTGAAGTTCGTTTGGCCTACTTTGGACCAACTTGCTAGGAACTTATTAAATATTGTCTTATTTAGCTATAGAATAGTTTTTCTATATCTTAGATTAATGATCTCTAGTTTTGTGTACAACTTTTTCCTTAGTTAAAAAGCTGAAAGTTAAAAAAATAATTTAATAATTACATAATTGTAATAAACTCTTGTTATTATTTAGTTATGTTGAAAATGAAAAATTGCATAAAATTGCATAAATATATGAACTCTAATTGGTCGAAAATAATAATATAGATCAAGTACATTTTTTTATTTCAGCTCCTGCCTTCAAATTTTCGCATTAAATTGTATCAAAATTTAACGTTATATTTTCTGGTCGAAATTATTAAATATGTCCCGTTTTCGGCTGTATCTGTCTGTAAACGAAGAATAGGGTGCTTAGACTGTCGAATTATATTACAGCTTTTTTGTGAAATATTTTACAGTCTTTAGCAACGTAGGTACATTTTGCAACTTAGAATGGTATAATAAGTCAATAAAGTCATAAAAGTGTAATCAATAAGTTATTTACGAAAGATAATGCATGCACTTCAAGATACCTTAATCAACTATTGCAAATGATTAAAATAAATGATTCGGGAATATTATTTTTGATGAGCATTAACATTTTTTTATAAACAATGCTAACATTTCAAAACATGATAAGAAGAGGTCCGGGTTAATTGCCATTAAAGACAATGTAGCAATAAATAATACAAATTGTAATTAATGTTTAAGAATATCTTACTTTAGGAAAAATACTTTACTATTTCCATTGATGGTTTCTTAAGCAGTATTTTATAAGATATTTTTAATTTCTACTCTATTCTGAAGTTCTCGTTTACTACGTTGTTTTTTAACAAAAAATATCGCAGTCGAAAGTTGAATGAATGAAGATATGATTCCTTCATCTGAAACTGAATACCTTTCGGAAAAGCATTCGCCCCGAAGGAGTTTGAAAATATAAAAACAGACGTATAAGCGCAACAAAATCAGTATTAACGAAACTGTCCTAGATATAATTAGTTTAGTGATTTCCCTTAGGATTAGAAAAATCTTTCTCAAATGACGAAAAATCCTTAAACCTAATTAGTTCTTAATATATCTCCTGTCACTTTTAGACCCATCACTCAAATCCGCATTGGCAGAGATACCGATTCATATTTTTCACTGTTTTCCAGGAGTTTAATGTCCTCAAGTGTGTCAATTTAACTTTAAATTAGGACTAAAATCTGGAGCATAACTTATTTCTGAGTATCTGATGCTGTGTGAAACTTTGTATTGTTATGATGCACATAATAGCATTCGTAAGTTTCTTGAACGGTGTCCCAAAAGGTACGGCCATAAATATAAGGACTTGTTAACGATGTTCTTGTGAATCAACTATTACTGACTTATTCATCAATTTATTTATTTATTTAGGACCTTTCAGAATTAGCATTCAACAAACAAATAAACATTAAAGCAATTATTCAAAATGGCGTCCTTGTCCACGTATGGATCTTCTAACGTTAGTCAACTTATCAAGGTTGCTTCGGATGTCTTCCACAACTTGGTTAATTAGGACTTCGCGATTATCAATTGCAGTCGCATATACATTTTCCTTTAAAGCACTCCAGCGGTAGCAATCCATTGGCGTAATATCTGAAGAACGAGGCGGCCACGCAATTGGTCTACCTCGATCGATTTAGCAACGAGGAATGCTCTTGCTTAGCCATTCTCTTACTATTCGTACATTGTGAAGTGGTTCCCCATCATGTTGATACTATATCAATGCACGCATATTAAGTAGAACATCTTCCAATAGAATTGGGAGTATGTTTTTTAAGACAGTACGATAAGTTACTGCATTAAAGCGGTTTCATGTAACATATGACCCAATGATGCGATTGCCTAAAATATCGTTCCAAACATTCACACTAAAACGTTGTTGAAAATTAGAAATACGTACACTGTGCAGATCTGCATAGGTCACGCGTATAAGTTGCGATAGTTAATTATATCAATTTTGGGAAAATGCACTTCATTCATCTTTACTCAAAAAAAAAAATCAGGATTGTCTACAATAGAATGTGGAATCCACCGTGCAAATCTAAGACGTGAAACATCATTGGCTGGTTGTAAATACTTTACAGTTCGAATGTGATATCGATATAATGGTTCACCTTTCAAAACACGCCATATTTAGTTATGAAAAGGTCCTAATTGCTTTGACATTCTTTTTTTACTTGTTTACTAACAATAGCAAGATCGTTACCTACATCTCTAGTTCGATCAACGTGACGAGGTTGGACCGCAAAGCCAAATTCACAAAAATGTACGAAGGCTTTGCTGTATTCGATGAGGATAACGCCAACCATATTCAGCCACTGTAACCGCAGCGTTATCATCACAAACCCCATACACAAAATGCATTTCAGCATATTCGCGTATAGTGACTCTTTCAATTTCTTATATTAATGATAGTATGTAGATTGTGGATAGCATTAGAGACAGGTGTGAACTTCAGGAGCCACTGCATCCAATTCGTTGTACCATAAATCTGAAACAACAAGGTGTATTAAAACAAATAAATTATTGAAATGTCTTAAAAGTTTGGTTGATTGGATCAAAATGCATTTCAACATATATGCATGTAGTGAATCTTTCCATTTTTATACTTCTAATTAATGTTAGTGATCGGCAAAATTGACTTTATACACAATAACAACGCAATAGCGTTGATTTATTCACCTATTTTCAAGGTTACGATGATTTTTATAAAAATAAATAAACTGATGAGTAACTGTATAATAGTTGCCACTCGAACATAAGTTTCTTAACACTTGTGGTTCACAAGAACATAATCAACGCGTCCTTATATTTATGGTTATATATTTTAGGGCACCCTATGACTGTTATCGTGGTCTTGGTCCAAGAAATTCGAAAAAATAACACTCTGACAATTCCAGAACCTAGTTGCCCTAACTTCTTTGAAAAGAGCTTGCACTTCAATTTTTTGACCATAGCGATAATGTGTGGCGGTAATCCTTGTATTGATTTTTACGTTTTGGGCACTCAACAAAAGATAGTTAATCTCCATAATTTTTCCTTTGGATTTTTTGATTAACGCGGCAGCCCGCCCATCATATATAACAACAAACCAAAGCCATGTGTATGCTCCTGTACGTCATTGCGTCTGCATTCGAAAACACTAAAGATACCTAGAGCCATTGATCTTTCAGGAATCATTGCATCAACGCGAAATCTTTTTTATATACGTCTTCCTATGCTTGGCTTGTCATACATACCAGTTCCATAAAATCCAAATTTGCTCATGCGTCTGTGCGCATTTCTGAGTTAATTATCGAATCATTATGCACTGTTTAAAGCCTAAAGCTGTACGGTCTACTTTTGGCAAAAACTCTATTACTGGTTTTGTTTTACTTTACCTTCATATTAAATAGTTTTTAAATCCAACCCAAAACCGTTTAAATCACAATTGACATAAGAAATCAAGTGGGGACAGCCCTTTTGAGTTATTTAGTTTAATTTTTCCAAACCAGCACATTTCGTACGGCACGTGCCAAATGTTTAACAACTGCGAGCTTAATTTTTAATATTACAAACCCAAGCACGTAGTAGTTTGCCTGCACTATAGTTTTGACGCTTGTTTGATTTTTAGTCGTCGCTTTACTAGCCGATGGTACTAATTGTACCTTCTTTGGTGCACTTGAATCAGGTTCTATCCATTGTTTCAACTGATTTTTGGTTTCCGGAGTATGGTGGTTGATCCAAGTCTTAATTGCATACAAATATTCATACGTATTACGCGTAAACGGTTTCACTCAATACTCCCATCTCGTTGAACCATCACATTTTTGATTCACTGTTAGCAGACGCGGCGCCTATCGTGTAGAAAGCTTTTTTATATTCAAATTATCATGTACAATTGACACTATTGTAATTCGACAAGTTTAAAGCATTCAGAATCTCACGCATCTTCATTCGATAATCTGCCAACACAATACAATACACTTTTATTATCATTTCTGGTATACGAGCATCTTCTAGGCGGCCAGACCGCTCAGAATCGCGAACGCTAATACGATCACAATGTAAATCATTAAACCACTTGTGAATTATTTCAGTTGATTGAGCAGAGCTTTTGTTTTGTATCTCTTATTGTTTTTGAACGTAAATAATAATGTTTAATGAGAACACGAAAATCACCTTTTTCTATTCTAGTGAAACTAGTACAAGTTGTTTACTTTAAATGGCTGTCAAACACAAACTAATAGGAAGATGTTCTTGAAAATTGGTTTGATGTCTTCTGTAGGTATGTATGTTAACAAAATAATATTGATTTTATTCTGGTGGCGTCATCTATTACATTTTTACCTGACTTATTTAAGTTCCTGGATTGTTCTAACGAGATGTGCATGCAGTTTATTATAAATTTTTTAATGGAAACAAACCAGGTGTGCTCAAAGTTTAGTTGAAAATTGCAATTTTGTGCAGTCATAGCTAATTCGTGTTTTTTTTGGGTGTGCAGCACGGAGAGACATCTTGCTAAAGCACTTACTCTCCCTCAGGGAATTTTAAGCCTACAGTGGACGGGAAAAGTTGTTCTTCGAAGATTTGAATGTATTTTTGCTTACTTACGTCTCAAGTTAACATAAAACCCCGCATCGTTACCGAAGCGGGAAGTTTAACTTTGCTCTTCAAACAATCTTTATAAAAACTTCTTCACCAAAACGGGATTCGTTACTCCTCCAAATAATTTTGTCCCATTTTGCTGGATCTAAATTTATATGCTTATTGTATCATTCCCGCTTATATTTTTCTGCTCTTTACTTAGCATAACCTTTCGTTCACCTAAGAATTTGAGACTATATTAGTGCAGCATATATAAAACGTTCTTTTTGTAACTATTATTCATCCTTCTGCATTTTTTCACATTGTCGACATTTCACTTGTAGAAGAGCGCCCATTTTTCTACACAATTCATGTCAAGGCATTATGTTCATTTTCGGGAAGTGATGACTGATATCTTACTTTTTTCTCGTTTGCCAATCTACATGTATTATAAAGCTTAATAATATTTCAGACAGCAGTAGGTGTCTCTTTCGTTTTTTTGCGATTTCCTGTTGTTTTTGGACATGTTAATTATCACTTTGCGAGGATTGGAAGATAAAGTTTCCCATGTGTCATTGTGTACAACAAAGCAGGGTTAATAGTATACTAATGAGCTACTTAATTAGCTGGTATGGTTTGGAATTAATTTGATAGACTAATTAGAAAAATAACGCCAAAAACAGAAAAACAAGTGTAACAAGGTCTGAGGTGCATTATTCTGCCCGTGCTCAATCTTTTTGCAAAATGTAAATGAATTTTCTTTTTTCCATATAATTTTTATTTTTAAAATATACAGGATGAGTCATAAATAATAGATGCCCTTCCGTAAAAAAAAATTGAAGTTCTAGAATAAATTGAGTTCGGTTCTATTCAGTTTTCGAGTTGTTCATTCAAGGAACAGATTAAATAGGTTTCTTATGTTTTGCCACTTGGAGTTGTGGCCGGTATGATGTCATCGAAAATTGATCGTACATTGAACATTTATATCAATCTCGTATTTTAAGTTGTTTTGGCGTAAAAAAAGCTGTGTAATTCCTCGTTCCTTAAAAGTGTGATAATTCCATAACAGACATATCTTTATTAATGCGATATAAAAATATGCACCGACATTAATTTATTTAAACAACATTACATTTAGAGCTTATTTAAGAATTGAGTGCAATATATGGTACATATGAAAGCTCCATATAAAAATCTACGCTATATTGGGCAGCGTCTTCTTAGGGATTATTCAAAATAATGTTTATGGTTTTACAGAAATCTAGCCCAATCTATTATAAAAATGTGAATAACAATAACTATGTCTAGACCAATTCTACGTATCGTAGATGGATCGAAACATATTATTTTAATATAAATTTATAGAATATATGTTTACTTGGTGTTTACACTAATATATTCCAGTTTTATTTGTTTGTACCCAAAATTTGATATTTAATCCTTTAATTTACGAATAAGCTTTATTTAAATAAATCTTTTTTCAATGATGCTAGTGCGCGTAGCACCAACATAGTTCATAACTACTGATGAATGTTGAAGTTTGTATTTTATGTAATTTAATATTTTGGGATTCAAACTTTTACATAGATTCATAAAGTGAAAATCATTTTAAGATATGCCTTCTTGGCAAAATAATAAGCAATTATTTATCATTAACTGTAGTATGGAAGTTCTTAAACGTTTAACAGTAGTTATAATTTATTTGTAAGCCGCATAATTTTACTATTTATTAAAAAAATTCGTTTAGTTTTTAAATTAAAAACATTAAAATGTCTGAATTGATGTGTGGGTAAGTTAATATTGGATTATTTCATATTTTCGGAAACTTTAAATCATTTTCAAATGAATTAAGTTGGCAGATGCATATAAAAGTGTTAAATCTTATTAGGTAAGTAGTTACGCTAAGAGAATATGTACGCATTTACAATTTATTTTACTTTTAGATTAAAAATTAAATTTTCTACATTTAAAATACAACAAAGGGATGTAGGTCGGTCGTAAATTTTTAAATATACCTATAAAAATGTGTAATCTCATTTGCAAAAACGAACACAATTTTGTTGGCTTGAGGTCGGGGTATCAATTACATCTAACGTGACTGTAGTAAATAGTTGTAGAAATGTGTACTCCAATAGTACAGAATTGCATCAGGGCCGGCTCGACACTTCTACAAATCGATTTTCGGCTAAAATTTAGAAAAATTTTATTATTAAGATAGTACCAAAATATTTTAAAATTTATGTTCCTGACAGATCTAGCTCTTAACCCTTACACATTATATCAGACTCACCTTATGTATTAAATATTTATATATACTCGACTTTTTGATACAACTGTGTTTTTGCGAATATGGTGAAACTAAACTTGAAGTAAACCTCAAGCGTATAAAAATGCGCTTTACAAAGATAAGTAAAATATTTGAAAAAAAATAGCAACATCTGTAAAATATTCTTCATTTCCACTGGAGAAATCGATCACAGATGTTTAACAAATAATTGTAAAAAATTTAGCCATATTTTCTTGAAATTGAGGATATTCTTAAATGAAATTAATTCTAGGGTAACTTTTATAACCTTATTCCGTCAATGTAAAATAAGTTTAAATAATGAATACAAATTCTAGTCACGTTGCTAATCTCTATTTGTTCAGTTTTGGGAACACTACGTTCCCATCGTCAGGAGATTGATTTTAATTAAAACAAAGAGGTGTTAAATTGAAATATGATGTGATATGAATACATAATGACAAGTACAACAGTTTAAAGACATTATAAAACAGCCAAAAAATTAAACAAATAATGAAATTTTTTTTAAATTTTATTTAATAGATAACGCCCCAAGCAAATGTTTAAAACATTTTATTTTCGTGTCTATTTCATAGCGACTATAAATTGTTGTAATTGTAATTGTTCATTAATATAACACCTTCATTTAATTTAACATCTATCGGTTTAATTGAAAAATTGTCCTGAGGATGGGAACGTGTTGTTCCCGAAACAAGTCGCATCAAAAACTCACTTAACTAATAAAGATTAACAACGTGGTATGAATTTTTTTCATTAGTCAAAACCACTTTCCATAAGAGAACGAGGCTATAATAGTTAGTCTACGATTCTTTTCTATTAAATGAAAAAGTGCAGATGTCGAACTTCAGGTTTGGGAAACGTGAGAATGAAGTTCAACATCTCACGTAACTACTGCTCGTGTTTAAAGAAACACATACCCAATATTTTGAAGAAGCAGCCTAGCGCCTTGAATTGCTTATGTTTTAGATTTCCCTCAACGCTAAATTCAAAATTCAAATGTCAGGAATCAGTATTCCGTTTCGCTATTAGAATTTTTCTTGAAGGTATTCCTCATAAAGGCGTGTGTTCTTCCTCAGTTTTCTAAAAATGCTGGTAACAATTAAACTGTTGTTCAATATTA
>JAHWXV010456211.1:0-11326 GCA_024586415.1 Phrixothrix hirtus
TATGATTCCAAGTTAACTGGGCACGATAACGAGGATCAAGTGTGCAGAATAAACTAACTAAATGCGATTCCAAGCTAACTGGGCACGATAGCGAGGATCGGGTGTTTAGTGTAGAATAAACTAAATAAATGCTGCTAGGGTTGATTCCAAGTTAACTGGGCACGATAACGAGAATCAAGTGTTTAGCGTTTGTTACGAAAATGTTTAAAACGGAGTCAATGGTTAATAATAAAATATGCGCGTACTTACTGCGCCGGGGCGCCGGGCGTCGAAACGCTGATGGCGGCGGCAGGTCGTTCACGGCGGGCGCGGCACCGGTCGACTGGGCGGCTGGAAGTCTCAGCAGGATAGCGGCGCGAGACGGCTGTCGGCTGTTGAGACGGCGCTGTCGTCTGAGCAGCTAGTGGTCTGTAGCGGGCTGGCGGAACGTGACGGCGAGCAGCGGGAAGCTCCTCGGCGAATTGGCGTTCGGAAGCGCGCTTTACTGATGCCGTCGGTTCAGCTCTACAAACGATCGGATGCTCGGTCTCAATCTGCCTACTCCAAGCACCGAATAGTTCCCAACTACTAGTCACTTGGCCTCAATCTGTCTACTCCAAGCTTCTAGTAGTCACACCAACTACTGAATTCTTTTAGAATTTGGTGTCCCTTTTATACTGCTTGGCTGGAGAAAGTGGCGTAATGCTGGACTGCCATTGATATTCACGGAATACCAATGGAAATCGTTGTTTAGCATTGCAGTATGTTTTGCATATGCTTTTTGTCGCCGGTACGTGCGTGCCGGCTTCCCCTTGTGGGAGGAGTGTTTTTATTTTTAGTCCTTATTTGCTGAATATTGCAAGGATTGCTGTCAGACATAGCATGATCTTCGTTATGCCCTCGGAGATGGTTACACACTCCTTCGTGGCGTCCACAAGGAGGCTGCCGACCTGCATATGCTTCTCTGAGTCGAGAAACTTATCTTGAATTACTTCTGTTGGAGTCAGTGCTGCAGATGCCAATAATGCTGCAGGAGTTCGGGGGCGGATTGGACACGCCCTGTAACTGGCTGTGTGCCCGCCGCCGCAGTTAGCACACTTTGTAGGTTCTTCTCTTGCATTTGCGCACTTTGCGGTATTGTGATCGGCACCGCACTTGACACATCTCGGTGCCGCGCTGCACCGCCGTTGTGTGTGCTCAAACTTTTGGCACTTGTGGCAATGTATAGGCTTTTTGGATCTCCTCGGCGTTTCCACAGTGATTTGCAGGCATAGCACTGCCTTTATCCTGAAGATTTCTTTTCCAGCTGGAGATTTCTCCACCTCCAGGTGGTTTAGTGGCATTGGGGTCTTTTCCGGCCCCCTGTGCATCTTCCGTACCGTCAGTACGGGGATGCCTTGTCATCTGAGGTCGTCTCTAATTACCTCATTGGAGAGTCCTTGCGGGAGGCCACGGGTGACCACCCGTAGGGACTTCTCCCTGTTGAAAAGGTGGGTATGGAAAGGTATGACCCTTCCCCTGAGGTAATCAACGACCTTCGTATGATCGTCTTCGACCTGGAGGTGGATTTTTATCCCTATCGCCGTGTTTTTGGCCTCAGCAACCTTGATTTCCAGGCGGCGGAGGTCTTCGCTCACCTGGATCCAGCTGGCCTTATCGTGTATTACTATCGGGGGGATGTTGCTCTTCCTTGGAGTTGCGGTCACTTCGGTTTCTTCGGCTATTGCTTCAAACCTATTTGATGTGGGAAGTTTTGCGGCAGGCCCGGCGTTGACCTGCCTGGAGGATTTCCTTTTCTTTGTCTTCTGGACTGTGAAACCATCGGTGTTATTTTCCTCGGTAGGTTGAGTGGAGTGATCTTCGTCTGAAGTATAAGACATGGAGTCCACCAGCTTTTCAGCATCTTTTGTGGCGGCGGCGGCTTTGCATATGGCTTCAGGTTCCATATGACTGATTTTTGTACCGGAGGCTACAAGTAGGGCTGCTTCGACAGGCGTAGTAGTTGAGGTTGTTGCAATCACTTTTTCTTCTTGGCGCTTCAGTGTAGCACTCGCGGAGGAGGTGAAGTTAGGGTGTCGTAGTCTGCGTCGTTCGCACTCGGCAGGGCAATACTACGAACCTGACGTTTCGAATTCACTTGAGATTCAATCAATCTGAATATTCAATCAATGTCTGCACCCGACCCACCGCTACAAGTAGAAGGGGCCTAAGGTACAGCACAATGAACTCAAGAGGTGAGAAAATGCAACTGCCAACGAACACGTGTGCACTCTGTGACAGATGCAGGCGCACCATTACCGTATCTTTTCTGTGTCCTTTGTTATTAAAACCGCATGCAAACGGTCTAATTACTCAAAAAGTGCACGATGCAAACGTAGTTAGATCGCCTCATTATCAGGCAAAAGTTGATAATACATGAAATATATACAAAACTATTAACAGCCCGGTAAAACCACCTTGTTTGAGTAACTGCTTTTCGTTTATAGTTCGTGACAGTACATGTAATACGCCTTTGTTTCTCTAAACAATAGAGTTTCCGCTTGGCGAGTGCGTGTTCTGTTTACACGTGTAAACAAATTTGAATAATTTTATGTAAATGTTGCATTCTGTCATCTGTATCACTTACGCCATTTCACATGTTGTTCTACCAATAGTGATTTCATTTTAGGTTCATGTTCAATTGCCATATATACCATGACTTTTGCATGTTTCCCTACTACAATTCGAGTAAAGGTTCTTCGTGGGTAGTCAACGTTTCTTCCGCTCATTTTTAATGGAGATGAAACAACATTTGCAACCTCATCCAGAATAAGTTGCACACGAGGGTTTAGAAGTACAGTTATTCTAAAACAAATAATTTTATTAGTTAAAAAGTTTGATGCATGCATTTTCTTGTACTGATAATCTCAGTAAACTTTTAGTGACTTCAAAAATTTACGCCTTGGTAAGGTCAAATGCTAAATCCCTGCCATTATTCCGTTCTCCTTTGTTTATGTGCACGGTATTTTGCTTTGAATCTGTACTGAAGGCAAATATATAGAAAATCTGGCCGTCGCTGTCCTCTTAGGTTCATGCACCCCAATCCATTTCTAAGAGAATCAGAGTAGGTGATCCACAACTGGTGCGAAAAGTCATAACATCTCTTTATCACTGCAATGTTCCGTTTTTGGTACGATGCCTTTATTTCCCACTATTTGTATTTAAAACCTAATGTTTTTTCTGTTCTGTTCTAATTCTTTGAAAGTATAGAGTGTTACATAGAAATTTTTATTCTATATTATTTTATAATTTTGTATTAATTTTAATACTACGTTTTCTTTTACCTTGTCACATAAAACAGCTTCATGCTAGATAAAAAAGAGAGATAGAGAGAAATAGCGAAGGCTATTTTACATGAGCAAAAAAAGGCTGTCCGACTAGAGCAGCTCCCTCGGAGAGATGGTTGTAGGCGGCGTTAGATCTTTGTAAATATTTAAGACAATTATTCACCCCAAAAGGAAAAAGTAATATCGCAAAAGAGAGAAAAAATAATACTAGTGAGCGCCGCGCCTTTATTTCTACAGAGCCGAGCATGTAAAAGAATTAGACACTTTTGATGTTTATCATGTATTAAAGATGAAATATACGTGCAAAATCTGAGTAGAGTATCTAGAAAATAGAGTTGAAACTAACCTTATAACCCGGTATTCAAAATAATCAATTTTTGGCGCAATTACAACGAATAACTTTTAGAACATACACCGCACCTCTTAGAATTTGTAACTTTGAAAGATAAAACACAAAATAATAGAAGCAAGTCTACTCTAGTGAATTACTAATGTTTACTTTGCGCAAAGCGTGGTTTATTCATAATAACAGCTTCTTGTATAAAAAGCACTTCTGGGTAAGGAAGATATTAAACTGTCGGTGTCAAAGTAAAGTTAACATTGAAAAATATACAATTTGATCTATGAAATATTTTTCCAACGAACATGTTGGCCAACATAGCGTGTAACATCTTCGCAACAAACGCAGTCACATTCGGTTTTTGAACCGAAGTTTTACACTAGACATGTGCGGTTAACTGGCCCTGAACGGCTGACAATTTTGGGTGTACAACAATAAATAGTTATTTGTGTGTAAAACGCTTGTGCGACCTTTTATACAGGGTGTAAAGAAAATAGTGTAGGTTCTTGTAACAGATGGTAGATAATCGAAAATAAAGTACATAAGATGGTATAGCTTTTTCGTTATCTCCAATAATTAGCGAGATATTGAAAATTAATATTATAGGCCCGTCGCAAATTTTATTAAAATTAGTTCAATCATACGGAGCCATATTTTCTTATTTAACTCATTTTTTGCAAGGAAAGAAGGTTTATTGCTGACACCTATGCAAAGCTCTTTGTTTACAATCATAAATTATAAACATTATTAAGGGTTCAAACCAAACCCCGAAATCGTAAGCTGCCATTCATAACTGCGAAAACACAATATTATTGCGTATAGTTTTTACCACTAGATCAACATCTCTTCTTACTTGACGTTAAACCAACACTTTTAGTAAGATTTGCCTTTTTTATGAAATAAAAAATATATACAGCGTATCATTTAAACCTTGTGATAAATTATTCAAATGTAAATTGTAATATGTTGTACAAAACTTCCAATACTGTAATAATAATTTACCCTATACTTTGATTCAAAAACAAGAAGGATTTATTATTTTAAAATTAAACACCATTTCTATTATTTGTAATAAACTTAAATTTCACAAATACCACAATATACACGAATTCCAAATATGTATAATAAATCACCTACTACCTTAAATTTCTGTCGCTAATGTTATTCATGATAATTTAGCTGGAATTACATTTAAATCAAAGCATTTACATAAGACGTACAATTTATGTCACCCAAAACCAATGAAGTTATTAAATTGTCGGTGACAAAGTTAATATTGAAAATTGTACAACTTAAACTATGAAATTGTTTTCCAACGAACAAGTTGGCTAAGCTAGTGTGTAACTCCTGTACAACAAAAGAGGTAAAATTCGATTGTCGATGTCGATGCAAATTTAAATCACATTTAAATCTTAAAGCAATTTAGAACAACTCCTCACAAGATTTAAATTCTTTATTGTATATTATGTTCCAACAGAATTAAAAATTTTAGGTGAATAAAAATTACAGCTTAACTTAATTTTTTTCTTAGTTTTAACTAACAAAGCAGTGAGAGTGAAATACGGTATAATACGTAATCACTGAAATTAGCATTGTTCAAATAAATTCGCACTTGCCACACATTCAAAGCTTAAAATCCAAATTCGGACTAACTAGTTACTCTAAAAGCATATGAATAATTTTAGTAAATAACCAATATCGCCATACAAATTTAATCGCTAGAGTAAGATTATCTAGAATCACTTCAACGTTTCGAAATGACAACTGCTACATAGTAATGAGCTTTATTTGAGAACTACAAGTTTACAGGAGCATTAAATAATTCTATTTGAGAACTTATCTCAATAGCAAGAACTTTATGTTAAAATTTTAGTAGAATCATTAAGTAAAACTAAGTTATACGCAACAAAACTTGTTTGCGTGTCGAAATATAGAGCGACCTCGGTGGACCAACATATCGGAAGTACGAAGATGAAAACGAAATGGTTGTACTAGATAAGAATATATGGGAGTTGTTTTTTCGAGAGCAACTTACTTCAGCGATTCTATGGGGTTGTCATTCCACAACCATCGATCGTTTCCTCTGCGTCTTTAAACTACAGGGCACTTACGAACCCTGGTACATTATAGAAGGTGCAGTGGAACGAGCAAAAAACTATAAACTACAAACAGCGAAAATTAGAAAAATAACCTAACAGAAGCGAATAGACGACTTACTCCATTATAAACAACGGTATTTTTATCGCACACCACAACAAAACGTTTATAGAAATAGAGTAGCACTTGTGAAGCATACAGCGGCTTCATTCAAAATAAAATTGTTCGGTCTAAACACCAGAGTTGTAAATCTCAGGGCGTAATCAAAAATCCTTAACCGTTGCACAAGGTGCATATTAAGCTCAAAATTAATAAGACGAAAATGATGTTTAAATATATAGATGAAATAATTAGCCTAAGGACCTGAAATATTTTTAAACCTACGAGAATTAATCATTTACAGTTAAGAGGAAACCTTGAAACAAAGCGAAAATTTCTGCTTCGAAAGCTCACAGCAACACTACACACGGGATTGACATGCGAAAGGCCAAATTATATAAAACTATAATTAAAATATATCAGAAATGAGGTTTCAAAATTATAAAATTATTTTAGAAGTACAACTTTGTTAATATTACAACAATGTCACGAGGAGAAATGGACCGCGCACACCCCTAGCAAGACTATGCTGCAACCTTCTTTGACTTTGTCTACTGACGAAATAAAAAAATACGACCTATGCTAAGTGTATCTAAATAAATATCAAAAAGTAGAAGTATCCATCGAATGAAGGTTCAAGTAATAAAGAACATACGACGTAAGAATAGGTTAAAAGTGAGATTTGATCTCGACGTCGTAGTGATGGATGCACCAGCCAGATTGTGCGATGCATGAGAGGGGCCGACGTCAGCACAACGTGCTCTGAGTCCAAAGAAAAAAAAGTTGGGTGACAGTCATTCATAAAACCGCAGAAACAACACGTCTGAACTACAAAGTGTGTGATGTATTTGCTCTACACTAAATTTTACCAAGATCCAGGGCTTGTCCACCAGCAGAAAGCTCTACTTAATTGAAAAAGGGGAGGGTACTGTTGATCGTAGAAAGTAAATGAGCAATATAAGAAACAATAGCATTTATTGCAGCAAGATGTGGCGAAATCGACAATATGTGGCGAAACCAATAACTCCATTGCATAATAGTAATTATAACAATGAAATATACAAAACTATTATATATTGCCGTAGGAACGCACATATCAAGCAAAAAGTTAATAAATGTGCCTTTTTACCGGATTAAAGCTAATATTAAAATAATTCATTGAAAGAATTTCAGATATTAATATGTAAGTTCAAAATGGCAACTTCGTCTCTCGTCAACGTACGCTAGCCCAAAGCATTTATTTTAAAATTAAACAATTACGTTATTGCGCTATACAACACTATCTATTAACAGAATGTGAATCAATTCCTATAAAATTAACAGGCCGAAGGCTCATAGGAAACAGTTATTCTTCTAGAGAAGAAGTGCCTGTATGTAAGTCCAGTAAATTATGGACATTAAATTATTAATGAAAAAAGGTATTGCAAGATAGTGAAAGGTTAAATAGTACGACTTGTAGATTCATTATTTAACTTGATATTAAGAATAAAGAAAAATCATTACAGTGATCTTTAGCCAACGTTATTTTATATACAATTATACATACTAAGTATTTCAAATGTAATTGCTATCAGTTACTCAAAACAAGTTTCTATAAAAGTGAAAATATTCGTCAACTGTGAAGACGTATGTCTTGCTTCATATGTTACACGAAAATTGACATTTTTCAGGGCTTGAGCCGCAGCAGACACAAACAATACGGCAGTTGCGAATTAGAGATTACGGGAAAACGTCCTCCAAAATTTATTTTTGAAATTTAAAACATGTTCACATCGTGTAGAAAATTACGGCGAACTAACTAATAGCATATATGTAGCATTGCAGTACGGGCGACTTTCATGCGGCGAAATTAACTACGTAATAATAAGAAAAGTAAGATTACGACCTTATTCTCAACATTATATTGTTAGCATTCTGGTCTAGTAAACGGCGATCTCCGGGTGATCTTAACTGCAACGATTGGGAACTAGTAGCATTCTATCTTAGGATAACGGAGATCCCAGCGGTGAACTAATTGAATTCAAAATATAATTACTAATAAATTAATCAATACAAAGCGAATACCTACTCGACTTTAATATACATCGGACACAAAAAAACCAACTACTAAATAACGAATAAAGACTGAAAGCAATGTATGACCATCAAAAATGCCCATCTGTGGCGCTAAACCGATAGCTGAAAAGGTAGAGATAAACTTTTACAACAAATATCCATTAAATTCCAATAAGGATTTTAGTTTAAATTAATACAATAGATCGCGGCACATACTGACAATGGAATTTGAGAATACAGTTTCCCATAAATTACATCAATAAACAATTAACATTCGCGTTCTCTGAATTCTATACAGTAGCAATAAAATACTCACAAGTATTGAAAACAAATTAATACAAACATCTCACTTTATCTTTGTAATATAAATATCAATTTCAAATTTTATACCTTGCGAATTCTTAAAACAGATAGGTTCGTAAAAATAATACTTAATTATAATTTTAACCAAAAAGCACACTTTTTCAATTTTGACCACCGTAACAAACATTTCCTAAAAGTCTAAAAATAAATATAAAATAATCAGAAATAGGTAATTTATGGAGACCTAGATTTAATTAGTTGTAAGGACATTAGAGCTCCGTTTATTTTGTAAGCCATGGAGCTAAGAAAAAATAGAGATCTTTGGTTTTATTTGATTTTTTCATGTGTGGTGGGCGAGTGAAGACAACAAGTTGTGAAAATATCCGCAAAATGGATAACATCGAAGTGCGAGCTGTGATAAAGTATTTTCTTTTGAATGATTTAACCCCAACGGGCACAAGAAAAGAGTTAGATTTCATTTTAAAAGATTCTTTTCCTTCATTTCGACGGTAAAAGAGTGGGTCATAGAACTTAAAAGAGGCTGTACGTCTATTTAAAATGATGAATGCTCGGGACGACCAAAAACCGCTACATTCAACGAAACAGTTACAAAAATTTACAATGGTGTGTTAGATGATCTCCGATTAAAGGTACGCGACCTTGTTGATATTGAAAACATACAAACTTGCAAACAATAGAACGTGTTCACTATCGAAAACCTTTCTGATAGATGGGTGCCGTGTTTGTTGACAGTCGGCCAGAAACGCCTGGGAATGAACACGTCCCAAAACTATTTAAACTTATTTGAACACGATTCGTTGAGATTATTCGACGTTTTATAACATTAGATGAATCATGGATTCACTATTATACGTCAGAGACAAAACCATAGTCTAAGCAATGGATAGGACTAGGTGAATGTGCGCGAAAGAAGGCGAAAACAGTTCGATCTGCGGGTAAAGTCATGGTTACGGTTTTCTGGGATTCTCGTGGTGCAGTTCTTATAGACTACTACGAAAAAGGCAAGACTATGACTTAACAGTATTTTACTGTATTACTAGACCAGTTCAAAAACTCTAATCAGACTAAACCTCTACATCGGGCCAAGACGAGAATGTTTTTCATCATGATAATGCGCCTGCACCCAGGTCTTCGGTAGTTGCCTAAAAACTTCATGACTTACGCTTCGAAGTGCTTCCTCATGCATTGTATTCGCCGGATTTAGCTCACAGTGATTGCTATCTCTTCCCAAACTTGAAGAAATAGCTCGCTGACCGAAGATTCACGTCAAATGATGAAGTCACATCTGCGACAAATGCGTATTAAACAATGTTCGATAAAGCTTATTATTTTGATGGTATTAAAAAATGGCATTAAAGTTTGAAAGTCGTTGATCTAAATGTATTAAATTGCAAGGTGACTATGTTGAAAAATAAAAAATAATATTAAAAACTCGTGTCTTCTTTGATCGGTCGAGAAATTTGTCAAAAAATTCATTTAAAGGTAAATACTTAATTTTTAATTTATTGGTTGTTATTATTTGTTAATTAAGTACGCTAAAAACTAATGGAACACCAAGTGCAAAAATGCCAAAAAATTTCAACTTTGTTCTGAAATAACTTATTAATTCAAATAGTGAAAATTGAAAATGAAATAGTTACAAATGTAATTAAATAAAACACCTAACCGAAACAGAAATTTAATAACCTACTTTAAGCAATAGTTGGAAATGTTAACCGTCAGTTTCCAAACGGAATTCTGTTCTTCGTAATAAACTACAACCGGTAGTTAGCCTAATCGTTGCAGCATTAATATATCGGTATCCCACATGAACTCCTGAGGTTGCTAATACACTTTATTCTTTAGATATCAGCACAAAAGTAGTGGCGGGGTGTGGGGTCTGAAGAACTAGCCAAACACCTTATTGTTCTGTTCTCCTAATCCGTTGCATTTAAATATTCTATAATAATTCTACCATTATAGGGTGGTGGTAGTCCTGCTGAAGATGCATATTTTGCCCATTATCTAGCGGCATCTTAAGCAGTAATTTTAGTTATTATGTGTATTAAAAATTCGTAAGTTGACTCCAAGGTGATTGGTTACTATCCATTTCAATCACCCTAAAATGTTTCTATGATGTATATGTCACTAAAATAAGTAATAGCACTTATGTTTACATTACTTGTTTATCACCGTTACAATTACGTTTCTCTAACTATAAAGTTACACGTTAGGGTTTAGTCGATGAAACTTGTAATTACTTTGCCTCCTACTACTAATGTTGTTTCTATCTTACTTAAGTAATTTTGTAAAACACATTATATTGCTATCGTTTTCGATAGAACTTTAATCATGAGGTTACAATATCAATATCGTAAATAGTAGATATGGATGAATACTTCTATAGTAATCGAGAAAGTATAATACGTGTGTAACGTGTACAATGATTTTAAAATAAAATCGAATGCCTCAGTGTTATAAGTTGTAGATATAAAGCATCTCAAGTAAAAATAAATAAAATATTAACAAAATAATTTTCATTGATTAGTAAGTATTAACAAGTTCGATAAAATATGATGATATTCACATAAATACTTTGACGTTAAATTCATTGGTCATTTTAGCGTTATTGGAAGGTATATTGCAACTAGCAAGCATTTGGTTTGTACTTGTGAACAATAGTAACCAAAACGTTACAGAAACTTGACAAATGACTTGTAAGAAACTATTTCTTCAAGGTACTAATTAAGTATTTAAAGATACTTACATTTTTATTATAAAGTTAGCATTTCTTAAAAGTAATTATAAATCGTTTCTATTACGTTGCTACTAAAACGTATAATAACGTGTGTAAAAGAACACGTCTTATCAGAGTCACATACGGTTAACAAAACGTATGTCTCAGAATGATTTGCAAAAATATACATTGTAACTACCCAGTAAAAGTATGTAGTTAAAATGCCGGAACATCATTTGTGAACTACTCTTTGACAAGGCGCGTTCGCTTTAAACATTTTAAGGTTAAGAATTATTTGGTGCGACTGTATTTACAATAAAAAATATCAATTGCCAATAAATTTACTTAATTACATTTAAATTGGATTTAATAAAGAAAAACAATTATAAA
>JAHWXV010456248.1:0-23662 GCA_024586415.1 Phrixothrix hirtus
ATATCATTGAATCGTAATGATACATAATTAAACTGGTGAAAAACCTTTTAACATTACCTTCGTAACTCAAAACAGAGGATTATAAATTAAAGAAAGAACCCCTTGAGATCTCATGCACTAGAGCTAAAATTATCGGGTTAGTCAAGCTTATAAGAAACCATACCTGACTAAATAATTCATATCCGCCTCTCTAATCGGTATAAAGTACCAGAGTTGAGCGTGACAAGGTTAACTGTAATTCCTAAGAGATGAAGAGATGACACTTTTATGCACAAACTTTAATAGAAGGGCATATCCCAGCATATTTCAAAGGCAATTGATAATTTTTACCATAAAAGCACAATGCAGAGGCAAGCAATTTCAGAGTCCTTACGATTCTCTAACCTAGTTACATAATTGGCCTGCAATATCCCGAACTATATTATGTAAATCTATGGACACTTATTCCGAGAGGCAAATAATTATAGCCATTACATAATACTTTAAAAAAGATTTCAGTGGACCCTAGGCTAAAAACTTTGAACAATTTACTCATCTATCAATCTTTCTACTTTTTATTCGTCTTTGTCAGGGTACTGGAATATAATATAGCTAAGCATAACTATAACAATAATACAATAGAAATTACTTTACATGATTTGAAAGTGTAAAAGTTAACAGTAAATAAATATTTAAAACAAAAGTTAACTAATTATTAGATATGATTTTAAACTTAAATGTACATATAAAGTTAGAAAATTGTAATTTTTTATAATAAATATACTATTAGCAATTGCGTTGTCAATTTGATAATCGGCAGCTAAAAAAAATTTTTTTATATATACACACGCTACACACAATCACAACGCTCACGCACCCGCACCTGCATAGGCATACGTGCGTACTCCCATATACTCACACACTCACTCACACACACACACACACACACACACACACACACACACACACACACACACACACACACAAACACTCAAACACACACACACACACGCGCGTGCACACACACACACAGAGCATACAAGCACGATACACACATACATACGAGTGTAACATGAAAACATATTTAAAACCAAATTTCAAATTAAGTACCATTATTAAAAGATAATAGATTTGTATAAATAACACTTAAATTTTGAATAACGGTTTTTAAATTAATCATATTGTTATTTTTGTTAATATGGCACATTTATAAAAAGCAGCGTTTATTATAATTTTGTTTATTTTCTAAAATTTTTAAATTAGAGTAATCAATTAAATGGTCAAAATTATTGGCATGTTTTGCTACAGCACATCTTTCTACATTTCTTTTAACATCACTTCTATGACCGGCTAATCTGGACTTTAATAGTTGCGACGTCTGGCCCACTTAATATTTAGAACAATCGCGACATTGTAATTGGTATACTATATTTGACTGCAATATAGGAGGCATTTTATCTTTTAATTTCGAAAATAATGAACATAGTTGGTATATGAAATAAAATTATTACTGTTTTTAGAGCAAAGAACATATTAATTGCTAAACTAAATTTATTAAAAGTGTATATTGATTCAAAGTGTCACTGATTGTTTATTCTAAAGAGTTCCGCAACCAACATATATAAATAACGATGCAGTTGATTACTATGGAATTTTGTAATTTAGATCCCTGGCACCGAATAGAAAACAATCTAGAAGGGTTAATTGGATAAAATAAAAACTATTTGATGACGAATTCAGTTCTCTAATAAACATAAGTATTTCAAAACTATAAACCGTATCGTTTTCACTGTACTAGATAGCATTTTATAAATTAATTAATAATAATAAACCTACTGACACTTCATGTATACCTATTTCTACGATAGCGGGTCAAGTGATCCGTCCTTAAAAAGTTATACATTTTACGATGTATAACAAAAATATCTCATTTAATACAATTTGGTGTATGAATAAAACAATTTTTTCCTAATAACGATTCCAATTTGTTTATTTATTAAATTTAAAAAACATATTAGAAAATGAAAAATCAAATATTATTCAATTTAATCCTAACTTTAGAAATATATATTCTGCAAGACCTATTCATTTTCAACACTTTTTTTGCAAATTTTAGGATTTTGGAAGGCACATTTCCCACACACATATTTTTGGCACTTAAGGGGGTGCACTAGTACTATCCGTGATAGAGAAAATATGCCATATTTCTATCATAATATAAGCTACAAATATTATGCTGAAAAATAACGATAGCTCATTTGATAGTTCAACGTCTTAAGAGGACACTGACCATGAGCGTTTTTTAATTTTCTACTTTTTAATACATTTTTAATTGCTATAAACTAAATATAGTTCCAATTTTAAAATTCAATATAGATTTTATATTTTATTCGTTTTTCAAAATATATTTTAGTCATTGCCTAGCCACTGATGTAGGAAATGACATGAAGGTTCAACAAAAAGTTAAATTCATATAATTAATCAAAAATCATTACAAAATGTAATGCGTATTAGATGGGTTTTTAAAGAAACAAAATAGAAAATAGGCAACCCATTTTACATACTTACAATACATATTCCATTACGTTAAATAAACAGATTAACTAATTTAGTAACTCGATACAAGTTAAGTAAAGCAAAAATACATTACAGGTAATCGAGAAACGATGTTTTCAATATCTATTGATTTATAAATTTATTTCTTGGATAATTTTTTTATATTTTCTGTTAAAATTAATAACAAATTATGTTATACATAAACTGTAACCATTGCTCAAAATTAACATTACATTATGAAACTAAAAGTTTTAATATTAATCGTGATTATAATGAATTATATAAAACAGAAGTAATTCGTTAATAAAATCAAATAACAGGAATAAAAATTAAAATGAATTTAATGTCATACTAAAAATGAAGTGTAGTTACATATAATTAAACGTGAAAATTAATTAATTAAGATAATCTAAAATTAAATTTTCACAAAATCAACAATACTTTTAAAGATCTTTATTTAAGTAAGCTTTCTAATCGTGTTACAGCTGACTATACGTATATATAGCTATAATGTTCAAATTTTTGAAAAGTGATTTACTGACAAAAACATAACTATTTAATAATTATTGAGGTAATTGAAATATGTTGAAGATCAGGTGCCAATTGACTAGCTTGAATATGTACTATTATAATGTAAAAGTATATAGAACTAATTCAAAATAAGTGGATTTTAAGAACTTCATTTTATAATAATTAAATATAACGTAAAATCCACTATTTTTTTCCATTACCAAGCTGTAATTAACTAAATTAGCGAAGTAAACTTGTAGATTCATATATACAAAACTAAATAAAGCAGCTGACGATTTCAAATTCTAACGGCATTTTCATTTATTTAAACTTTTTCTAATTCCAATAATACAATTTTTTAGAAATAAACAAAACACTTTATACATGAATAAAAATAAAGAGGTCGCCACCCTTTATGCTTTACGAAATATCCTTTAGCAATTAGGTATATACAACAAATCGCTTTATGAAATTCAGTTGTTTTTCAAAATAATAAATAATGCACTCCATGAAAGGAATGCTAATCCTCTTTGCATTGTACCAATTTCAATTCTTCGCAGAGCACGTGGACGATTGTTAGGTTTGGAAGTTGAAAGTATGTAAGTAGGCAACTTTAAATACTCCGCAAAGAAATTTAATTTTAGTAATGCGCCCCCTTAAAACGGATTTTTATAGATTTGTTTTCTTTGCAATATTTTATTTGACAGTTTTTTCGCACACATAAAATTGAATTGAAATTGTATTTGTTGATATTTATTTTAAATTTTCTTGTTCTTTCTGTTGTGCATTTTGATAACTTTCAGCAAGTTCTTCGGGTAATTGAAATAAGAATTGTTGCCTGGAAATTTTTTTTCTGGTTGCTTCTTTGTTTAACACCCACGCATTTATTCAATCTAGATCTAGAATATTGAAGAAAACCTGTAAAGGCCTTTTTTGTGATTTCGATTTCACTGAGTATTTTTTTGCCATCTAGTATGTCATGTCTACGCCGAATTTAGTGCTACTGTAGAATCTGATGGATTCAGGTATACGCTTATCAGTTTTTTCAATGTTTGTAGATTTATGATTTGAGCCTAGTACAAGCACTTTTTTATTTGGCTTACTTTTATAAATTGTAAGTATACAATGAGTCGATTTATATAGTTTTGTTGAGAAGCGTGGAATACCATCTTTCGCTTGCTTAGCGAATTTTGGTAATTCTCTTTTATTTCCGCGGATAGTTCCAACAGTGGATTTTTTCTTGTAATTTTGCAGCTAGTGATACGCTCGTAAAAAAATTATCAGTGGTGACGCTCCTTCCGCACCCTGTAAATGGTTCCATTAGTTTAAGAACAACAAAATCCCCAAGCGGAACTAAAGGTACTCTGCTTTCGTCTTTTCCCAAATGTAGAAATCCATTTATAACGTATTTAGTGCTGACGTCAGGTGCTAGCCAGAATTTTATGCCAAATTTATCCGATTTGTTTGGCATATGTTGTATAAATCTACACCTCACTTTGGTTGGGAAAAGTTGTTTATCAATAGTTACATGTGCACCAAGCTTGTAACAATTTTGACTATTCTCTATAAAGTTGTACCATACTTCCGAATTTAGAGCAAATTTATCGTTTTGTAAACACTGGCTTCGTTGACTTCTGCTATTGAACTGGATAAACCGCATAAATTCATTGAAACTATTCCTGCTTATGGTTCTTGAAAAAAAAATCGGGTCCCCAATTCTTCCTTTATAGAAATGAAATGTTCAAATTATTTGCTTGATATGCGGCACGTACATATAGAAGGGCAATAAGTGCATCGAATTTTTCAGGAGTCAGATACTACTCAGTTCGCAACACTCAAAATGCCTCTGCTTCTGTGCATGTTTTTATTTGTTCCATTACGCTGTGGTCAATGATCAAAGAAAATACCCTTCTCACTTTCCCTTTCATAATATTTCGTTTGGCATAATTCGTCGGCCCTGCAACCATCCTAAAAATATTATGAATTGGCGCTCGTCGAGGTGTTAAACCTTTTTCTATTTCTTGCGAAAATTGTACCATTAGCCGCAGTATTTATACATCGGCCTTCTACATCATTTTCAATTTCTGAACTCAATAGCAGTCTTGGTCTCTTTTGTCCTTTACGTATGTTCAAAATATTCTCGTCTTCACTATTATGTTGTTCAATATTACGCACTTCATTTTCAGATAGTTCTTTTTCACTGAATTCCGAACACTCTCCATCTGTATTATTTATTTTTTCTAATACTTTCAAATATCTTGAACTTCTCGACATTTTTAGAATAAGAATATCAACACAATAATGAAATAAGAATTCTTGACTCACAAAATAGCCCTATAACTTGAAATTTTCAATTTAAAAGTGAATTCAAATATTCATTAGCTATCAACAAAGATGTTACAATAGCAAAAATGTGTAATACGATAGTACTTTCACACAACCGCACGTATAAATCATTATAATTATATATAAATCCTTCTACGGATCAAATGACCCATTGCCGTAGGTAGGTGAGATTATATATATATATATATATATTGTTTGACCTTATTAAGCAGAAAATATTTCATTAGTGCCCTTACGATTTTACTGTCAACACAAATTAAACCATCACTAATATCCAGGGTTATGTTTAAATGGACAAATCGCACACTAATCTATAACGTAAAGACACGTATTCAAACAGTCAGCAGTTTAACAATTAATGAATAAACCTTTTGTACGTAATTGCAACACGCAATGAATTTACAGACTGCAACAGACGCAGAATTTTATTGCGCCAATGTCTTCACTTATTTTCCTAATCTTGATCGTAGCAAACACTATGGTTCTAATGCCACTAGCATCTTATAGTAAAATAAATCTTAGCTTTTGCCTTGAAATTATGCGAAACTGTTGCTTTATGAAGATAATATTACCATAATAATTATGTTTTGGCCTTTATCCACCTGCTGATTTAATTTCATGCTTAGGGTCACCCTGTATGTAGCTATTATTTCAAAGACGCATTTGGAGATATTTGCGAAAAGCGAGATAATATTAACGTTAAGTACATTATAAATAATTTATAATAGAATTTAAGAGTTCTTCGGTTTTTTAAAAATAGTAATAGCAATTTTTATTGCCCAATTTGTTATTAAATGCATGGAATGAAAATTTATTGGTGCTTTGCAACTAAATGTGGTTCTATCTCTCCACAGATTTGTATTTTACAATTTGGGTTATTCGTCAAAGCAATTAAGACACCAAAACACGAATATATTGGTAGGCTTGTGGCTATCAGGTCGTAATAAATCTTGCGAGAATTTCGAGGCGTATAAACATTTCTAAACCGCGTATACAGTTCTCTCAGGGGCTAGTACATATGTAATCGCAAATACTAATCTCATTGTATATGGAATGGTGGTTTTGTGTCAAAACAGCTGAAAACAATTATACTTCACATAAAACGAAATCGCATAGCATTTGCTTGTGAATAAAAGTCAACAGAAGATCGCCTGATGAAATTCCTGACAGATCAATATCACGATTTCTTTAGTATAGGATAGCATACTGTATAGTTGAGTGAGGCAACTATTAGTTTATACATATTAGATTGTAGTATAACTGGGTTAAAGTTTAATCTATATGGTTCCTAATTTTAATTTACGGTAATGTATTTGAAATAATTTGTAAGGTTGGATTGAATTTGAAAAGATATTTAAGCGTAAATTATAGCACTAAAGGTACTTTCAAACTACTCAATTTTGTACATATTGCCAAGAATAGAAACAGAAACACACGCATGTTTATCGGCATAGAACGACTCAGATAGTGAAAAATGTCACTAAATTTAAGTGTATATTAGTCAATATTAGTAATTTCACATATAAGCAGTTCTTGGACAAATGTTAAAATATTTCTTTTCATGAAACTACAATCATAGTTCTTAGATGCTATATTTGAAACGCTTTAAAACACTAAAACTCTGCCATAATTATCCCCTATCGTAATTTAATTGTTTTTAACAAATATGTGTTATAAAATATATCAATCTAAATTTTAAGAATTTATGCAATTTCAACACAAATAATTTTATCACAGTAATTACCTTTCCTCCAAAGCAACTTATAATTAAAGGAATAATTTTTAGCCTTCAGCGATGTTTACTTGAGTAAATAGTTGCTTACTTTGCATTTGTTTTATTACCAACTCTATGTGCTCACAGTAAATCTAATCTAAAATTTCTTCCTAGCAGTAAAAAGTTGTATTGAACGATTCAAAAGCAACCCTTAACAAGATATTTAATCGGCACCTTATTCATTTGACAGTATTTATTTTTACATATATATTTTTGAATTTATTATTGAAAAGCCTTAACTGAGATGACCTCTTGATAAAAGTTATCAACCCTAAGCGATGTTTTTGTTTATACAAAATTAACTGCTAGATTTGAAACAAACACCATCGTAAGAAAACAAACGAAACATTCTAACAAGAAGCATTACATAAATATCTATAGGAAATGTTTACAAAATAGAATGAAAAACGATTATGGCATGAAAAATTTAGGAACCAACGAAAACATAAATTTTATTAAGCATAATTAAATTTTTCAAAACAAAGCTAATTTGCAATATATATTAGTTTAAAATTGAAATTTGGACACCCTCGCATATTTAATTGTAAGTTAATCAAAAGGAATTAAAGATCGCTTGTTAAAATAAATTTTTGAATATCTATATGTTTGTCTTGCATAGTTAAGTATCTCAAACATTGAAATTCATCTTAGAAGTAATTGAATGCGACAAAAAATATTAATAATAAACAAATATGCATTTTTTGCGCAGCTTTTCGAACTGGGATGTTTAAACTATAATTAAAATTAATCATGTGTGCACTTAACTCGTGCTGTACGCACTTCAGCATAATGTCTGAGAATGTCAAAATTCTATTGTGTTGGATGTCCCTTGTAAGAAATTATCCTATTTCTACCGTAAAATCTCTCATAGGTTACTCGAATTCTCTCCAACTGGATATTCAAGCAACCTTCATCAAGGCATGTGACGTTTCAACTCGTGGTGAAAGGTACACGGGGAAGACAAAGAATTTACATTCTACTCGGTGATAGCTCAGTCGTGCGGGGGCGGGTTTTGATGATGTTCTCAGTAACTTTAGAGGCTCTCACTTCGTCTGGTTTTGCGGTCGGTATACCTGTAAAATAATTATTTTGCGGTGGACGTCGTTTGTAAAAGTAACGTCGTTCGGACTTCGGTCATGAAATGAACTTCGGTAATATTTAATTAATGATCGTTTCGGTTTTTCGGGGGTATTAAAAAGAAAGGTAACAGTAATAATATATTTACAAAAATTAAACAGAAATTAGAACATAAATTAAATCAAAATGGTAATAGTTCAATAATGGAAAGTAAAATAAGCATAACTTTCTGATAGCAAGCAGACAAAACTAGATTATTTACAATTATTTGCGTATGTATAGAAAGTCAGCATTTGTATGAGGTTTATATGGCCATTACTATTTGAAATTGTCGCGGCGTTGGAACAAGCGTCGGGCACAGCGGATCCTGGCTCGACCAAGTCCTGCGCCCTAATATGTCTGAATACAAGAGTCGGCAATATGCTTGGAGCTCTGAGCACGGGCGCGTCGCTCTTGGCGGCCGCCGTGTACGTAATTTATATAGGGGACAAATGTCTGATGCGGGACGTTAGCGTGTAATCGCGACCTTCTTTGCCACTTAGTATCGCTAAGTGTCTCGGCGGTTATCGTCGTTTGCAGACTGATACACAGCAACTCATTATCAAATAACAAGATGTTTTATATGCCGGATGATTTCGGAGCAACTTGTTTGTAATCGACCCAAAGGTGGTTTTGTTGCGGATTGGGCGGCAGTAGCGCTAGGAACACTCAGTTACGAGGATGCCCGTAGTTATAATGTTCTATACTTGGTCTATCTCTGTTACGGAGCAACAAGAAATAGAACATTGTTCTGGAATCTATGTACGTAGATCTCTAGCACACGGCGTTTTCCAACGGTTTGTTACTATGAACAGTATGCACGATTTCTGCAGGCTGTGCGAGTCCAGAAGACGTTACGTCAATATCGCTGTAATATATAATAACAAAATAGCTTGACTGTACAGAAAAGCTTTTACGGTTTATGCACTAGGCAATATACCGTACAAAGTCTCATAAGAAGGCTGACTTGGAACTCGTGAATGCAATTTTTCTATTTGCAATTTAAACTAAATTATGCACTCGCGCACGGTATTTAACGATCTCTTAATGTTTGTTATGTCTTTAATTCAGTCTTAATAATTACACTTCCGGAATCACTGATATAATTAAAACGCGCAGAATTCTCGGAATTCCCTTAAATAGTGTTTAGCGTTATTATTACGTTTCGCGGGAAATGTTACAGGTAAACTGCAAAGATTTAAGAATTCTGGAAGTAAGCAGTCATAGTTATGTCTGTATGTGGCCGAGAATTTCCCTGTTAAAGCATAAAATTTGGACATTGTAAGGCATTAAGTATCTCTTCCAAATAGTGTCGTGACTTTAGAATTCTCTTGTTAAACACGTATATAGCGGTATGTTCAGGTATTGAATAGCATTCCCAAACCATAATCTACCCACGTCTGAAAGAGCTCGCTTCTATGGTTGAAACTAGCTATCGCTGATGCTGATATTTGCGTATCTGTGTTCGGATAGTGCGTAAATTGAAATTAGATTCATTTGAAAGATATCTGCATCTCTAGTTATCTATATCATGTTCTCCAAATTCATGACCAAAATTCAGTTTCTTTGATGTAGATGTACACTATAGTGGCATCTAAAGAACAATTTTGTGTTTCACGAACCCAATTTCGAATCACTGTTATTGAAATTTGGGTTTCCGCAGCTTATGCTAGTAGATTTACTAAGTTTACATCATTTAAATAGTCGTAGAACTGATGAGTTTTACGAGAAACCGTTACTACTTCTCGTTAAGGAAATGGCTTTCTACAAACAACAACCTCCATGTAACGATTCCTAAGTTAGAAAGCGACAGATTGATATGTCTGCACTATTTATGTCATGTTATTTTGAGAACAGTCTTCTTATGGTAACTAACGGTGCTTACTACTTGAATTTCAATTAGAAATTCCCTTTGAGGAATACATTTACCAAAACTACCAATATTTATATTCAAAATGATTTCGAATATTTGAAAGACACGTTTGATGCTTGTATTGTTTTAAATCTAGCCCATAATACATAATTTGCTATTTTGATCTGCAAAAGTATTCTCTAAAAGCCTTGGGAAAATTTTATAATTTTTTTAAATCTTTGTATTTGCAAACAACTGTTTGTTGCCAAATGGCAACATCACGCACAGAACGTAAGAATGAACCTTATACTATTCATTATTGAATTTCCTAAATAGTGATTATTTTTGTTTAAACAGTTACATTTTATATGTGTAAATCCAGGATACTTGTATGTTGTTTTGGCTACATTAACAACAGGCCAATGGTTGACTTGATATTCATGCAGTTGCTATTGAGGTAAATTTTGTGTTAGATTTGTTTTGTCCTTTGCACTTTTAGTTGATTCTATAAGCTTCTACGAAACTTAGTTTAGTTAAGCGTATCACAGTTAATTTTCTACTTACGCACTTACCGTGTGGAAAACGGTGAGCTATGCATAGAGAAATCTGTAGGAACGAATAAGATGGAATAATTAGTTACGTTTATGAAAAAAAAATACATATATATGGAATAGTAACTTGTCTAATATTGTATTGGAAATATACAGCCGGGTTCTCGATTCTTACCAAGCACGTAGTACGTAATTTTCTAAAGTTACATTATCTTGCAGTGTTTAATTATACGCAAATTCGTTTGAGTAAAGATGGATTATTATACGTATAAGAAAAAGTAGAATTAGTTAAATTGTATTATAGTGGAATTTTGCGAAATTTTATTAAACAAATGTTACAAAAACCTCAATTTATTAAATGGAATTTTATTTACAGATGAGTCCTTTTATTTACACCAGACACCTGCCTGCAATTAATTCATACTATAAGTAGTTCTTAATCGCTATAAATAAAAATGACCAAGATATAAGCACCAGATCTGAAACTATTGACATGAAGTAAAGTAAAACGATTTTGTAATTATTGTTACTACAGTGCATCAGCAATGTATTCATGTCTATACATATGCCATTTCTTTATATACTGTATAGTAACCATGCGTTTATCACAATCAAGTCAGTTGTTAAAATAATGTTTTTGCTATACAGCATAGGGATTGTTTTCTTTTACAAATTTATTAAACATTTTTTAAGGGAAAAATAACTGAAGAAGTGTTGTGATGTTTCTAATTCAAAATGTACCAAAAAGTTGCAGGTCTCCTGTAAGCGCGTCTAAATATTTTAGGCTAATACAAGATAAATTGTTGAGAGACACTCAGTATATCAGTACATATTATTAGAACTCCGCGCTTGTTTAAAGACATATAGACAATAATGCAAAAGCTTTAAATTAAATTTAGATATTCCTAATTACAAAGTATTCCTTGCTAAAAATCATCTTTTAAATGTTCCGTTATGTAATAATAAATTTAATTTAAACACAATGCAACAAAACGCAATATATATTAGTCATCAGCAAATTCATAGACGGGCTAAACTTGAACAAGTAACAATCGTCACTCTTCCCCGCTTTCTGTTGCATCATCTAAATGGAAGATTTAAAAAGACAGTACCGGGCAAGACACGAACGAGAAGCGATTTCTCCTTTTTTCGCGGGTGCGAGTGCACTTAAAAGCAGGTCCGCGTCCTGGCTCAAATTAAAAGTTCATGGATGAAAGGCAATTCCATCTAACGTTTTAATATTACAATGAATTAAAGGTAATTTATTATTCAACGTCTTCTGGCGGATTTGACTGGGGTTAACGTCATCCTTCACCCGTGCCCTACAAGGGTAAGAACGTGGTCGTGACGTACCTAGGAGTACAATATCTTCTAGAACCTAAGGCGTTGGCACTGCCCGGGCTCGCTGCCTTTATATTCTACCTGTAGGTTAGGAACACGGTTTCTTTGTTTTGCCGTTCCAAAACAGCTGACTTTCTAACAATATTAAAACAAAATGGCGCCTCTAATCCCGACTGCTTTCCCGTTTTTTGACGTTCGGAAATCTTTCCTGAACTTCTGTTAAAGTAATTTCACTGTCTCCACTGTGATGGCTGGAGCAAACTAAGAACTCAGGAAAATTAACATCCTTGATAACCTCTGGAATGCAAAAAGAATTCCAGCCCGTTATACCCCTTAAGAAAGCAGTTAATCCTTATTCGTATTATATTTTTATCTGTTTGTTCTTTACCATTTAATGTTTTATGTTACCACTCGAACGGACTTCGTAGAAACGTAATGGAAGTTCTGTATTCCCAAATTTGCGGTCTTCGTTGACAAAATTCTCATAACGGCTAACTACTCATTTAGTAGTATTTGTAGGCATTTCCTAAAACTCTATCAAATCATTCTGTGAAGAATGTTTTCAGTTGCTTGTCCTAAAAGGAATTTTCATATGCCACAAAATTCTACTATAAATGCATAATATCGATTAGCGATAATATAAAAAGCCAACTTTTGTAAAAGTATAAGTTTTCTTTCGAAAATAGTAGATTCCTCTTGAGATAATTTTGACACATTTGCAAAAAATATTATGGTGTCTTTCAGACTAATATTCGAAATTTTAAATCTTTCAAATTGATCGCTCTCAACGTATCTTTTGTGTTCGTTAATTGTGATTTTCAATGTTCTTACACTTTCTCCAATATAAAATTTACGTCAAATACAAGTAATTTTGTAGATATCACGTTTATTATTTTTATTTTCATCAAACGCTTTAGTCATAATTAAAATTAAACTCAAAGAACCTGAGAACTAAATACGTTTCTCATTAATATTGTTTGGGGTATACCAACAAAATATAGTAATACTGCAGTGTTTTGACGGCGGGTTGATGTTTTAAAATAGTAATGTCTATAAGATTACGAGGATTATTGTTTTGAAGTAGGACTTCTTTTATAGAATTAATTTCGGAATACAATTTTAGCTCTATCATACATTCTTTTAACAATATATTTCTTAAGATCCAACTAATAATTAGAATTGAAATTTAAAGCCGATTACTATTAGTTTCGTACGTAAAATAGTTGCTTCAAAACAATATCTCTTTTCTTGATTAAAATATTAAGGTCATTCAACATTTTTCGGTATCTGCAAACAATACTTATCCTCCTTAGTCGATAGGTGCAGCAGGCTGGACAATATTTAAAAATTTATTGCACAGTAAATATTTATATTAGGAAAAATTGTTACCTATAGTACAATACCTTGGACTTCCTCTTTATTGGTAAAAATTACTCATCTGACAACACCTAATATGTGCATTTTTGTTGCATGTTCCGAAAGTTGTCAAATTAGGTTAGCGTTGCTGCAAAAATACAGATAATTTCATTGTTTTTGTCTACTTTAGTGTATTTATCGTTCTCTGATTATATTGCTTGATATTCATATGTGTTTGTGGTAAAATCTTCTTAAATAATAATTACAAGTTGTGTATCTATAGTCCCCTAAACTTCTTGTCAAGTGGGTTAAACATTGGGATGTATTTAGCAAAATGTAATAAATTAAATTTTTATTTTAAATATGAACAAAACGCTGTGTGACCTGGAAGCGATTTAACAAACAGTTATTGTGATTTAAGCGTGAATTGCGATCACAACAATAGCCACAGCGAGGATGCTTCTGTAGTCATCCCAAAAATTTCCTACGAACACGAAAACAATGCCCAAACTGATTCAAATTCTGAATACTATTCTGATTTGAATACCTCTCTATTGAAAATTAGAGAAAAGATCCTAAAAGGTAAGCAGTTAGAAGGAAATAGTCAGTGCGATAAAAAAATTTTTGAAATTAAATTCTCCGATACTGTTGCTGCCGATCAGTGGAAAGCAAATGGAAGTCGCGAATTCTGGACAATACTGGGCTATTTCTCTGAGTATTTTCTTGAAAGTTTTTTGAAAAATCTGTCGTATCAAAGTAATATTCGAGCAATTCAGGCCAACGACAGCAGAGGAATGCAAAAAATCAACGGGTATTCGTGTTTTGATGGGAATATTTGGATTACCACGTTTACGTTTTTACTTCATAAAAGCAATTGAAATTCCTATTATTGCTCAGCTTCCCCGTGACCGAAACTGCAGATTAAGAAATTTTTTACATATTGTGGACAATTTAGCGGTTTCCAGAAAACTATAACAACCAATAAACTTTGGAAGGTACAGCCAATTCTAGATGCTGTACGAAGTAAATTCACTACTCTTCAAAGAGCTACTGAGTTGTCAATAGACAAGCAAATGGTTCTTATCACTGGCACAACCAATTTACGATAATATGTCAAGAATAAACCTAACCCTTTAGATTTGAAAAATTTTGTGTTCGTTACACCTTCAGGATTGACCTGGGATTCTTTATTTATCAAGGCGCCAACCCTTGACCTGATTCTAGACCTGATAAATCCTTAAGCATTGGAGGTTCTATTGCAAAAAAAAATATCGATTTACGTATTACCTGGAACAGCAATATGTTTGACAGATATTTTACCTCTGATAATTTACTCGATTACTTAGTTGAAGAATGCATACTTGATGTTGGTACGATTATGGATAATAGCATTCCTAATGCAGTTAGAAGCAAAATAAAAAAGATATTGAATTATTAGCTGAATGGTGAGGGTCTCATGAAGAATGGGTCAGATCTGATAACAAAGTGTCTATTCTGAAATGGATGGACAACAGATCCGTGGTGATGGCTTCTTCATCTGCAGGGTCTTTGCCCATAACTATCGCCCGAAGATGGAATAAAAAAGTTGTAAGTATATCCTCGTACCTTGCCTTAGTACAATTGTCAAATATAATAAATCAATGGGAGGGGCTAATTTGTGTGATAGATTGATTTCATACTATACAATTTACGCGCACATCAAAAAATGGCCCGGACGTGTCTGTTGTTACTTCACTGACCTTGATTTGACAAACTCTTGGCGTGAATATCGTCAAGATCGTTTAACATTTGGCGACAACAAATCAAAATTAATGAATTCACTGGAATTTAGATTATATGTCGGAAAGTCACTTGCTCTGGGCGGTAAAGCTGCAAACCAAAAACGAAGTGTTTGTTCCAAGTATAAACACGTTAACTGAATATGAAGAACCCCCGTTTCAACTAAAACGGTCTAAAGTCTTTCACTTGCCGCCTAAAGATGTTAGAAAAATCAATAATGACCATTTGCCAATATGTCTTGTTAGCAATAAAAATTTATACATGCGCTGTCGAAATTTTGGATGTAATAAAAAACACGCTTTTATAGCACTCAATGCCAAGTTTACTTATATACTTCTTCCGATTGAGAATGTTTTTTGAAATCCATACATAAATTAGGTTCAGTGTTAAATCCTGATGTCATAATTATGTTTTTCAAATAATTTTTTTAAAATTTGTATAGCATTTTATTTAATTTTTCATAAATAGAGAAACAAACGCCAAAATTTTTGAAAAATACAAAAAATTGTTTTCTTGGGACTGAGGAAGCTATAAAAAATATTTAGGACGTATTTCAATGAAAAATAACACACAACGAATCCAATATAGATGATGCTACTTTTTTAAGTTTCACTGAACTTGGATGCTTCATGTTTCCCAAAATATATTGTAGGGAGACAAGTTAATTACTAAAAGCTCTTTATTTATATTCACTAAACTACAACTGTTTATTTACTCGTATTCACAAAGTATTTATTTCTCAGTATACTGATAATAAACATTTATAATTTTATTTATTTAAAACAGCTACTTAACAAAACAATATTCAAAGCAAAACCAAAACTAACTGCTATTTATATAAAAAGTAGAAGTCCTGAAAGTTCTACAATAGAATGGAATAAGATTAGTTGTAATGCTGATGTAATAAATTCGTATGGTATGACACACTGATGTATCCTTGTATGTATTTAGAATTCAGCTGCAGTAGTGAGTCATTCATTATTACATCATTTACTTCAGTTATATGGAACCTGCTGGAATATTTTATGGAATTCGTATTGTTTCTAATTTTGTTAGGGTATAATATTTCAGCAATACTGATATTAAGACGCCATTTCTACTTTTGTTTAAACTATGCGTATTTTGGATTGATTCATAACTTCGAAATAACACCGTCAGTGTTTCTTTGCCCTTTTCCAGCGTTCCAGACCTTTGAATGACTTTGAATTCTTAGAGACTATCGGGATACGATAGGATACTTTTGACGTGTTATTTTGGACATTATATAGGGTTATTGAGTAACTCTTCGGGTTTCTTCGAATTATTTTGATCTAATGCCTTTTACATCTAATTCTTCTGGGATATTTAGCTTAAAACGTGATGAAATTTGCCAAAATTACCTTCTTGTTCAAGTTAAGTGCAGCTTTATGAATTTCATAATATCGATTTTAATATTATCTTCAGAAGTTTTAATTCAAATACGACGTTCGAATATCCTTGATTATGTAATTGACATTATAGTTCGTTGGAATTACGAGAGTTAACGATTTACGTTAATTAATTATGAGCAAAAATGGACAAGAATTTCTTTAATATGTCAGCAACTTCAAAAATAGAAGATAAACCACCATAGTACGTATAATTTAAAAATTGGATTAAAAACATTGGTATGTGATATTTATTTGAACTAAGAAACGATTTTAAAATATTAAACATAAAAATAGGTAAACTTAGTTCACTAATAGAACATTACTTAGATGTATTTCAAATTATCTTGTTTAAAATTCTAAAGGCAAAGCTTTAATACGAAAGAATAATAAATACGTTTGGAATAATTTTAAAAATCGTTTTGTTACTTATTTCCGTCTTACTTTATCGTCTATAATCCTATTACTTCTGGAGATTTTTCTGGTTCTTTTACATAATTAAAGTTACTGTTTAATAATAAGCAGAAAGGATAGTCAGTATTTGCTGCTAGTTTGAAGTTCAAATACCAAATATTTTTTAAAAGTGAAAACGAAGAATATATGAATAAAATAAACATCATACTTAAGCCTTAAAACAGTACGAAGAACTCTGCTTGTAAATATAAATTATATGATAATAAGATAAATATTAGACATATTATTCTGCATAAACTTGCGAATCGTAATATCGCATTAAATCAGCTGATTACTAAAAAAGATTGACTAAATAAGGAAACGTAACGCAACCAAAACTCTATTGATTAGAAGGAAAATTAGTTTGGACTTTACTTAGCTATGATCCAAGTTAATATTTATAAATAATTCTTAAAAAGCAATATATTAAGGGTAAACTAGTCACTTAAAGAAATTAATCTGTATAAGCTATAAAGCATCTTTATTCATCTTTTAATATTTAATTGTTATGTAAGCTTCTATAGTAACATAAATAAATTGTTTTTATGAATATTCAACAGGATTCACTTCTCCTAAACATAATTTTTATATCAGAATTTGATATATTTGGAATTATCGACTTGTACATACCTGAAACCAACTTCCCACAGAGTTGTCACCCCTCTTAATTAATCAATTTCTAAAGGGATTATTATCCTTAGTTGAACCACAATTCGCTACTGTCCTATATAAATTATTACCTTAAACCAATATTGTAATAATTATTAATATTAATATTGTTTTGACGTACAACTGTATCTAACAGTTCTATTAAAGTATTGTTGATCTTTTGAAACGACATAATGTTAAAACAATTCTCATATGCATGCTTTCAATGCCTTCAATTCTCAATTATTTGGATAATTGGCGGGCATAAAGTATAGTGAAAATATACAGTGTGTAACTTAAGTAAGAAATGATATTCATATTTCTTTTAATATCGCTATTTGGAAGAAAAACTCCTACACGTCAATTCTACTTTTTTCTCTGGAGTTTATTGGCGTTAACTTTAATTTTTTAGTTTAGTGCTCTAGGACCAATGATGCCATCGACGTTTTTTTGTTGGAATCCCTTTATTTTTTAGCAAGAAATGGTAAGTAGATTTTGTTCTGAATTCAACAGTGCCCCACATGCGATATTTAAAATCTGTAGGTTTAGAGGATCAATCGTGTAAGGTTATGAATGTCAATTGAATTTACAATAAACATGCGGCATAAGTTGATTACTGTTATTTGTAAAAGTGATATCTAATCTCATTTATTTGAATGCATTTTATTAAAATTAGCATTGTCCACGTATTTTTAATTAGTTTGTCAGAAAGACAAAGGATTAAGATATCAAAAAGGCGTTATTCGTCTCTTTAACAGGAAATATCTCGATCGTTCAATAACTCAATCTTGTGTCAGCAAAATTGCTCAAAAGTTTGAGGAATATGGTAACGTTAGTGATGTTTAACGCAAAAAAACCTACTATGGATTGCGATAAAAAATTTGAAAATTTGTAAGAAATTGAAGATAATCCGAATAAATCAGTAAGAGAAATATTGGCAAACCACACTGTGTGTCATTAAAGTGTTATTAAAGTTCAAAAAAAGCAAAATACAATCTACACAAAGTGACGCAAGTTTATGAACTTAACGAATATGATTGTTATCAACGACTTGATTTTTGTGAAGTGATCAATGACAAACTCAACAATTAACCAGGTTTTCCTAGCTACCTAATTTTTAGTGGTGAAGCTATGTTTTGTTTAAATGGACAAGTGCAAAGGAAAAATAGTAGATATAGGAACACTGAAAGTCTTCACTGGATGCAAGAAAGCCACATACAGAATCCAGAATCCACAAAAGCTAAATGTTTGGACAGGTTTCGCCAGGGGTCGTGTTTTGGGTCCCTATTTCTTCAGTGGTTCATTAAATGGGCTAATGTATTTGGATTTCCTTAGATATGAATTAATATCTGCTATAGGGATATTATTTTCAACTAACGTGTATCCAGATGTACCTAGCTTTAATGTTTGGTATCAATAGGATCGTGCACAACCACATTATACTCGTCGTGTTACAGAATACTTAGATGAAGTATTTCCTAATTGATGGATAGGAAGACATGGTCCAATGGAATGGCCACTTGATTTTTTCTTTGAGGGTATTTAAAATCACGCGTGTATCATTCAAAACCGCGAGATCTTGAAGAACTGAGAGAAAGAACAAGATTAGAGTACAGAAATATCAACCAAGAAATGAGGGAAAATGCTTTACAAGAATTTCTACTTTGACTTTATCATTGCCAGGAAAAAACGCGCGACAATTTGAAAATTTATTCGCTTGGAATTAATTTGAATTGTTTTAATCGCGCATAAAATAAATTAATATTTTATTTTTGGGAATTTCAATATTAATTATTTTTGTAGTCATGCATACCTCTAAAGCTACTAATTTTAAATACCATCTATGGGGTACTGCTGAACTTTGAATAAAATATACTTTTTGTTTCTTGTTAAAAAATAAGGGGGTTCTATGAAAAAAAAAGAAGGCGAAGACGTCATGGTCCCAGATTAATAAAAGAAATACTGAAATGAACGTCTATAAAATCGAGGCGAAAGGATAAAATTGACGTGTACGAGCTTTTCTTCCCAACAACGATAATAAAAAAATATGAATATTATGCATTACTTTATTTACGCACTGTATGAATGAAATAGGCATCAATTGAAGCAGCTCCAATGTTAGTTTAGCAGCTTTCTAGGCGTTCATCGCAAAAATCTATAGTTGGTTATAGAAATGGGTAGAAATACCTTTATCTGTATAGTTAAAAAGTTAGTAATTTTTTCGGTGCAAAACACTTCATTTTTTGACATATCCCCACCCAATACACTTACTCGAACGGTATTAAGAATGTGTAATACTTTCAGTAAAATAGGATCTATCGGATGTACCTTGGCGATCACTTCTTCATTGAATAAAAATGTTTTACTAGAAAACCAAGCTATCATGTTTAGGAACAAGAAGTAGACACACCTTTACGAGCGTGCTTTAGAAAGTCAGGTAATAATGAAGAAAAGCGTTGTTTATTCGGTGTAAAATATCTTGTTTTCCACCCTGATCCCTCCTACTCAATTTACTTATTCCAACCATATCCAAAACGTTCAATTCCTTCAGTAAAATAATATTTATTAAAGTCTGCAAGGCATAGGTGTATTTTGGTAATCACTTATTCGTTGGATGCTTTTTTTACCAGAAAACCAACGTTTTCATGTATGGGAATAAGAAATAGCTATAAGAAACCAATTTGGGCGAATGTGGGGCATATTGAAACAGTTTTCAATGAAATTTATTTATTTATGCACTTGTAATATTAAAGAATGTACTGGTGCATTATCATGGTCAGACAAAGTTTTGCTCAGTCAAATATGATTCCAATTTTCTTTAACATTTTTGTTCTACATGTTCAACGATAAATAATGCTGCCTTATTATCTTCTATCTTTTTACTAGACTTAGTCTTCTTGGGTCCACCTAAACTAGCTTTTACCCATTGTTTCGATTGGCATTTGGTTTCCGCAGTATAGAACTTAATCCAAGTCTTATAAACAGTATTAAATCGATACAAAACTTAAGATTTTCTAAGATTAAACTGTTTTAAACTATATTCCGAAGTTGTTGAATAATTACGTTTTTGATTCATTGTTAAAGAACCCGTCTTACAGAAAGCTTTCTCATGTAGTATTGAAACCAGTGTACCAACCGAGAAGATTAAAGTCTCCACAATTCACAATATCATGCACCTAGGTTTGCATATTTGATTTACGGGCGTCTTTTGTCCTACCAGACGACTGAGCATCTCAAACGCTCGTAGGACTACAACAAAACTATTAAACCACCTGTGAGTCATTTTAGTAGATGAAGTAGTATACAAATAATATTTGTCAACATTTTATATCGTTTGTGATGCTCTTTTCCGTATGAAAAATAATATTTAATGAAAACGCGAAAAATTACTTTTTTCCTTTCTAGCGGAACTGAAAGTAGTTGTTTAATTGAAAAACTGCGAAATTCAAACTATCTAACGATGTCTTTAAAAATTGGTGTAACACTATCTGTAGGAATATACTTTAACAGAAAATGCATTGATTTTATTTTGGTTGTGCCATTGCTTGAACCTAACCTCGTATTTGAAAGAACGTATGTTTGAGCGAAACGAACCTATTAAAGCGTTTTAAAAATAAAAACATGCTGACTTAAATCATATACCACTTCAGATAAAAGTAACATATAGGTTTTTTAGCAAAAGAAAGCTTTCTAAAATATATAGCACATCAATTTAAATAGAAATCGAATAAAAGAAGTGGCGAAACTTGCAAAAAACCAACTTACTCTCAAATTTTTGGTATTTCCCGTTACTGTAACCACAATAATGTAAAGTAGGCAACATATCGCAAGGTATAACAAAAAGAATTGGAAGAATTAACTGTAAATATAACTAGGAAAGGTTTCCTTGTGAGGGAACATTTCTATCGTAGAGGTGTTGAAAAGTAGTTCTCTTTTAATAATCACATGTTTGGAAAGGATACTACCGAAGATTTTGGGCGATATCACGTTTTGTATGACAGTTAAGAAGCAAACTCATACCACTTGTTTAAAAGAATGATTAACACAAAAATTACAAAATTTAAACTCAGTATGGCCCAAGGCGTGATGTCATCTTTCCGAGATGAACCGCAAAAAATTAAAATTAAGCATTCGCAAAGTATGTCTAGCTTAAAATAACTTAGATTGAGATATTGGAAACAGTAAGAGATATTACAATGAAAAAATCAGGAGAAATATGGTTTTTATACATATGAATAATCATTGTATAAATTCTCAGAAATATGCACCGTTTCAAGTAATGAAAACGGTTATTTTCTAAAAATTTTACGTGTATATTTGTTATTAGAGGTATATATACAAAATTTTCAGTGACGGAATAGCAACTAATAGATACCAGAAATGATTTCAAGAAAATTCTACGTGAGCTTATTTGATTTTACATATTTGGAATTATAGCAAATACTGTTTAATGATCTACAAAATTAGGATTTGACCTTAGCACGTTTGATGAGTACCAAAGTTCAGCATAAAAATTACCGATTAAAAATTTAAGGTGACAAAATAATTTAATGCTATACAGTTTATAAAAGAATGAGCAAAAACAAATTAAGGAGTTTTTCGTATTACATTAAAGAAATATTCAAATAAACCTCCATTATGCCGTATGCCCTATCTACACCGATTAAATACTGCCTCGCAATAATGTCTTTGCATCAACCGAATGATACCGTTTACTGCTTCGATGACTGTATGTTGTAAGTCATCCGTTGTTTTATGTTGTCGTGAATAAACTTGAGCACTCAGATGACCCCATACCAAAAATTACATAGGCGTAATGCTTGGAGATCTAGCAGACATCTTATTGGTCCTCGGTTACCGATCTAGTGGTTGGAATATTCATTGTTTGAAAAGTTCACAATGATGACCTTCTTGCTGAAAAATGTATTCTGAAGGGTAGAAAGCGAAAGCTCCATGAGAGAGTCTGTTACATTTCGTTGCAGAAGGTGAAGGTATCTTCCAGAATTACAGAATTCATTGAAAAGGTACGGTCCAACAATGTCAGTACTAATTATACCTTTATAGATATTGAATACCCAATTAATCTGCTGTATCACTATGCGGACCAATTTTGAACTTGCATTAGATCAAAAGACGGAATTTTTGCATTTAAATATACCACAATATATAAATCGACTTTGCTCTGATATTAAATTTTATAGAAAGGCTTGGGATCACAGTTTGTATTTTAATGTTTCACGCGTTCCCAATTATTATTAATTACATAATCGTTCTTCAAATGCATATATGTAAATTATTGATCATGTAATTAATTAAAAACAGTAATTGGTAAAACGTGGAAAATACATGTATAAACACGTATCAAAGATGGATTTATGAAAGGTCCTATTCTTGCGGGAGATTATGTTGTAAAATTCAGAATGATTTTGTACCATTGTTAGGCTAAGTAATCATCCCGCCTTGTAGTATGCATTATTTTATTTAACATGTTTTAATTAACTTTGTAACTTTTTTTATATATTAAATTAAAATTGTTGATAACTTAGCTGTTTTAATGAATTTCCTGTAAGCGCAGCTTTGCTTCATTCCAGCTAAAAGTATTTCAATTTTAAATGTAAGCAACACTAACGCAGCAGTAGGTAAATAGATAGTAATCAAACAGTATATAAAAATGGCGCTCATACTTCTATTAGATATTTTGGAAATCAGAAGAAAGCAAATATGGGACAGACACGTTTCGACAAGTAATCTGCCTCAGTATCCACAGAAATTAGCGATCTAATGGTTCTATATTTTCTATCTGAACCCTAATTTCAGTAAGTGAATAGAATATGAGGCTTAACGACAAATACACTTTTTTGGTTACGTCTAAAATTCTTGCAACATTAGTCACTTATTTGGAAACACGTGGTATATATATAAGAAAACAATAGATGGCTCTGCCATACTATATCATATATATATATATATATATATATATATATATATATATATA
>JAHWXV010456258.1:0-11084 GCA_024586415.1 Phrixothrix hirtus
CTTTGACTTTTACGTAAGCCTGAACGACGATACATGGTTGGCGAGTTGAGGTTCTACCAATACCTTTTCCGGGAAACATCGATGTTTCCCGAAAAAGGTACTGGTAGAACCTCAACTCGCCAACCATGAATTACTGAAGTGTTTCAGAGTTCATATGTGCGATTCAAGATTTTTCCTGTAATTATTAATCTCTTATGCATATCTTTTTTAAATTAACGTATTTTAGCATCTAGAAATTAAAGAAAAGAGAATTTAAGTGAAGATTATTGATTTGAATTGTTCTGTAATAAATCGAAGTTCCTAAATGAATTTATAGAACCACCACCGCGTAGCGCTCAGTCACCCGAATTGGGTTGTGTTTATTTTGTTAGATTGGTACATCTATGATTGACATTCCCAACACATTTCAGCGTCATAACTTGAGATTTGTAAAAGTTACATGTCTTGAGCACATCTGCCTCTGTGCGTCTTTTCGATTTTTACAATTTTTACAATTTTAAAAATGTAACTGAATTTGCAACAACAAGTTTGTATTAAATTTTGCGTTAAAAACGAATCGAATGGTGCGAGGATATTGGAAATGTTGGAAAACTGTTTCGGCAAAGATACTTTAAAGAATACAGTCGTTTACTAGTGGCACGAACGTTTCATAAGTGTCCGTGAGTCCGTCGTCCGTCGTTTTTCGAGGATAACGAGACGTGGGTTTATGAGTACGACATGCAATCTAGACATCAGGCGAGTGAATGGCGTGCACCCAATGATCCGATACCGAGGAAACCATGCCGTTTTCAATCAAAAAAGAAAAAGATGCTTACTGTTTTCTTAGGCTACGACGGTGTTGTGCATCATGAATTCTTTCCACAAAGTCAGACAGTGAACAAGGAGTATTATTTGGGCATTATAAGAATGTTGCGTGAAGCAGTTCGCCAAAAGAGACTAAATTTGTGGTCAAACAACTCGTGGATTTTGCACCATAACAACCTACCATCGCACAATCCCATCATTATTCGCGACTTTTTCGCCAATAACGTAACGAATACCATCCAACAGCCACCGAATTCACTTGATTTTGCTCCCTGCGACTTCTTTTTGTGTAATAGAGTCAAAAAACCACTTCGGGAAACGCGTTTTACCAGCCGAGAGGAGATAATGGAAAAATCGAAGGCGGCTCTGATAGTCATACCGAATACAGAGTATAAAAAATGTTTCGAGGATTGGATAAAGCGCTGGAATAACTACGTTGCAGTCGATGGGGAGTATTTTGAAGGGGACAATGTCAATTTTCATGAATAAACTTATATTTTGCATTTTCTGAATAAATTCCCAAAACTTTTTGATTAAGGTAGTATTTTACAATTCGCTAATTAAAAATATCCCTCACTAAATACTAAAATAATACGAATTAATACGGAAACTATATTACGAAGGATCAAAAATATTGGCAGTGACATCACACTACCAATTTTACGCGATGGAGCTTTGCACGACGTGGGAGGGCGGGGTAGTACTATGGCCACCGGCGGATCGTGTTAGAAGGTTTGTATTACACTTCATTTGTTTACCTATTAAAATAACTTTACGAATAGCTAAAAATAAGTATAAATCAACTAATCAACGTGTAAAAATATATGATTACTTACGCAGTTACAGTTGATTACAATAATTCAATAAGGTTACTTAAATATTGCCCATCTAGGTCAATGTTATTGGTAATCCTTCACTGCGGTAATATTTTGTCGTCACCTGTTGTACATTGCTAATTAACAACGCTTCGTCGCAATCTCACGTACCGTCCGCGGTAATCGGACAATGCAATGGCCAACAATCGCTGTAAAGCGATCTAAGGCATTGAGATGTATTAGTGATATGTTTAATAATGTTACGCCGCTACCATTTAACGAGGTATCTATATTATGCCTGACGTCACAACAATTTTGTACTTCTACTATAGTTACTAAAATTAATGTACAAATAAAATCCATACAACCTTAAAATAATTTAATAAAACAACACTTCAATCTATATTGCCGCCAGTGGCGCACTAGGTAAAATTTGTAAATTAAAAAGGACCGTTGACAAGTTGATAAATACTATAAATATATTAATTTGAAAATTAATTCAAATGAATAAAATATGAATTATTAATGTTTTATTTATTTGAATTATACGAGAGCAATCCAGAAAGTCGATTGTTGTTAAAAAGATTCAGTACAAGAAAAAAAATGTTATTATATACATTTGAAAGCGGCACCGAAATACTACTTTTCAACGTAGTCACCATGCAAATTTAGGCGCTTATCATAGCGGTAAACAAGCTTTGAAATTCCATTGTCTTAAAATTCTGCCGCCTGAGACATCAGCCAATTAGTTACGTCCTCCTTCAGTTCCTGATCATCATCAAAGCGCTGCGTTGTAAGCCACGACTTCATCTTTGGGAAGAGGTGGATGTCGCTGGGTACAAGGTTCGGGCACTGAAAATCTTTAAGGACTTGTCGGATGCGATTTGCCATGTGTAGTAGGGAGTTATCGTGAAAAAACAAAGTTTTTGAACACAACTTCCTTCTACGCTTGTTCTGAATCGCTCTTCTTAAATTTTGCAAAGTTTGGCAATACCTGTCAGGGTTTATTATTGTTTCACGTTCAAATAAATCAATAAGGAGCACGCCTTTCATGTCCCAAAAAACGGTAGCCATAATTTTCCTTGCGGACAAGGTTTGCATGTATTTTCTCGGCTATTTTTGGGAATTTATGTATCCCCACTCCGTAGACTGCAATTTGGTCTCGCAGTTCACATGTTTGACCCACGTCTCGTCTCTCGTTATGAATCGATCCAGTAATGAGTCGCCATCTTTGTCATAAGAGTCCAGAAATGTTAATGATGCTGCCATATGCTGATTCTTGTGATTTTCTGTCAGGAGTTTTGGGGCCTATCTTGCACAAAATTTGTGGTATCCCAGTTTCTGAGAAACAATTTCATGTAACAAACTGCGTTAAATTTGTGGAAAACTGAATGAAAGCTCTGTTATGGTGAATCGGCAGTTCTCTCTGACCTCTTCATCGACTTTTGCAACAATTTCATCAGTCACAATGCTTGGTCGTCCACTTCGCTCTTGGTCGTATACATTAGTTCGGCCATTTTTAAACTTAATGCACCATTGACGCACTCCACCTTCAGTGATAACGTTGTTCCCGTACACCTCACACAGATGCCAATTTCAATAGGTTTACATTTTTTCTCTAACAAAAACCTTATTACAATTCGCACCTCACAACTCACGGGCCTTTCTATTGCGACACACATTTCAAACTGTTACTGTGAAATAACGGGGAACGACACAAACCTCGTGGTAACACGGCTGGATGCTGACTCAGCCAATGAACGCGCAGACACCAAGGCGGTCGTGCTGCGCACGCTCAAAGCAGCTATAGACTAAAACGTAATCGACTTTCTGGATTGCCCTCGTATTTAGATACACATGTTCTTTGTAGTCCCCTAAGCCCATATTTGAAAATGTCTTAACAGGTGAAACATGTTATAGGAGTAATTGCTGTAGCAAATAAACACGATTGTGTATAATCTTTTTTTGTAATATCTATGGTGTAAGTTTTCCACTTTTTGACAATTATATACGGATCTACTGAAGACTAACAGATTTAGGTCATCAGAACTAAGAAGTAACAACTCGAACGGTATGCTTGCATGCTTTTTACAAATCTAATGGCAAAATAATATAAGCTTCAATTACGTAAATTAAATTAATACTCGTGAAAGTATTAATTATTAATAACCAATATGTTTTTAACATTACTTTAACTTAGTTATGATTTTGATAAACTTCCTTCTGATTTGTTTAGTATTATTTATAGTATAGCATTTAAATCAAATTGTGATAGGCCGGTGCACTGTTCGAAAAGAGAATTCTCTGTATATTTTATTTTAGTTTCACTCATAAGGTTTTACATTTCTTTAGTAACCGTTATATTTACATAACTTTTTTATTCAATTTCATTTCGAATAATTTAATTTTTACAAATAAATGATACGCCACCGGAAGAATAACTTATTTAATCATTCGAAATTTTCTAAAAGGCCGCGCTAACAAAAACTTGCTACAATTTCTTATATCTTGACGGCACACATTTTGCAAATGAAACGTATTCATTCCTGCATACGAATTGTAAACAAGTTAGAACACTTCTATTCTTTTCTTAATCTCCAGTCTCGGGGTATGCCAATTAAAAATACGCATGTAACGGATCTCTTTAATTTGTTATTTATTTAATTAGCAAGTAGGGAACACATAACGTTCACCCGTCCTTTTGTTAATGTTATACATGGAATTACTTTGGAATCTCCTCTGAATTATAAAGACGTGTTTTGGGTACTATATGGACAATCAATTAAGTCCAGGTACAGATAGTAAGCTGCCATTATCTCCAGCGTATTGACTAGTTTCTCGTTACTCTGTTGACACGGTCCATGAGAAACCTTTGGACCGTCAATTACGATTTCGGACATGATGCCACCGTCTTATATGAAATGACCAACATCAGGTTATAATTTGTTTCACTTTATCTTTATTTAAATTACTATAACAATTTAGTTTGTTTCTTAAAATAGTGGCTATTTAATAAAATGCCTGTTATTCGCTCTTTTTGTAGTCACTGCGTTTTAAAGGGTGTCCCAAAATTAACGCAAGATTTGAATTAAATAAAAATCACTTGTTTATTAAATTGCAAAGTACACAGGATAGGGTTATGTATGGAATAGCACACAGGTCAAATAGCCTCCACAGCTTTGCTAGCACAAACGCACTCTTTTGTCGAAATTTTCCATGACCTTTTTGCATAAATGAGGGTGAATCTCGTTGATGCAGCGTTTAATTTCCTCCTTCAATGCACGCGTGCTTGCAGGCTTGTTGGCGTAGATCCTTGACGTCAAACAACTCCATAAAAAGGAATCGAATGGTGCTAAACCACACGATCTATGGGCCCAATTCTGATCACCGAAAAGAGAGATAGTACACGGTCAAGAAATGTCTCATGCAGTAATTCAATTGTTTCACGGGCTGTATGGCATATGGCACGATCTTGTTGAAACCACATGAATATCATTCAATTTAGGCAGAAAGAACTGTGTTATCATGTCGCGATATCGAGTACTAGTAACATCACTGCTTGACCAGCTTCATTTTCGAAAAGGTATGGTCCAGTAATGCCTTCAGCCCAAAATTCGCGCAATACGTTGAGGACGAACTTGTTTTTTGACAATCACATGTGGGTTCTCTAAAGCCCAAATGCGGCAATTTTGACGATTAACAAAGCCATCAAGGTGAAAATATGCTTCATCGCTGAAAATGATTTTGTTCAAACAATCGGGATCCATTCAACGAACTCTCTTCGCTGTGCATGGTCATTAGGCGTCAGTTTTTGTGTCAATTAAACTTTATAAGCATAGAGCCCAGATCTTCAGTGAGTATATGCTGTAGAGAGCTTCTTGAAATTTGCAATTCTTGTCCACGTCGCCGAATTAATGTTCCTGGACTTTCACCAACACTCTCACGCACTACTTCGATATTTACATTTGAACGGCTTATTTTTGGACGACCAGAGTGCCTAGCATCACCAATTGATCCAGTCTGCCTGAATTTTTCAACTACTCTCTTCACAGTGGACGACGTAAATCACTATACCGACCATATTTTGTATGAAATTTTCGAACGGTGGCCGCCAGACTTTTATTATTTTTGAAATATTGCTCAACAATGAAAACACGTTGTTCTATCGTGTAGAGCTCCATTTTTACTAACCCTAAACTATCAGCTATCAAATGGTTCTTTTAACAGGGTTGCCAACACTTTACCGCACGAATGGCGGGAAATTCAAATCTTGCATTAATTTTGGGACACCTTTTATTTTTATGAGAATAATTTAATATCAAATTAATGTTTACTGGTGCTTCCTACTTATTAACGTACTTGTTTGAGTTAAAGGAAACTATCTTTCTTACCGACAATTTATCAATGTTAGGATAATTTATTATTTATAAAATTCATATTTAAATAATTTAATTACTGTGAAATTTTTTTGTACTTATAATTAAGTATTTTACCAGTTTAAGATATTATTTTCAATTCAGATTAACATTTTACTAACGCTTCTTGTATATCTAGATTTTATTTTCAATTTAGTTTATAGCTTATTGAATGGGTCAAATTTCTTGCTGGTAGATAGTTTTTTGAGTCAATTGCGCATGATGTATGAGGGCAATCCAGAAACTAACAGACATTTTGAAATAAAAAATTAACAAGGAAGAATAACAAAGTTTCATTATATACATTTGAAAGCTTACATCTTAGACTATTTTTCAACATAATCGCCATTCAAATTTAGGCACTTATCATAACATGGCACAAGCTTTTCGATTCCGTGTTTATAGAAATCTACCGCCTGAGATCATAACCACTGGTTGACGCCGGCGTGAAGTTCGGCATCACTATCAAAGCGCTGCGTTGTGAGCTACGTCTTCATCACAAGAAATAGATGGTAGTCGCTTGGTGATTCTTTGATCGATTTTCATCAACAAGTCTTTAGTCGCAAGGCTAGGCCGATCACTGCGATCCTCGTCGTGAACATTGGTGCGGCCATTTTTAAAATCAATACACCACTGCCTCACTCTGCTTTCACTCATTATTCCATTCCCGTAAATTGCACAAACTTGGCGATGAATTTCAATTGGTTTGATGTTTTTTGCGTACAAATGGCAGGATTTTTGATTGCAGCGCACACTTTAAAACGTTGTAGTAAGAAAAGTACAAGAGACAAAGACCGTTCGCTACCACAGCTTGATGCGTACTGAGTGTAGGAATACATTGACAACAAAATGGCGGCGATAGTTACGCCCAAAAATTTTTTATTTCAAAACGTCTGTTAGTTTCTGGATTGCTCTCGTATATTACTGTTAGTTGTGCTTTTTTCATAATTAAAGCATACGCCTCACAACCAATCAACCTATTGATTTAGATACACTTGCAATTTCTCAACCTTTTAATGTAAACAGACATAACTATCTACGTTTGTCATATGCTAACGTTATTTTTATTTGTTCCTACGTTTTATGTTTAAATTAGTTGCAACAAACTTTTAGATTTATAAATTTTAACATCAATTTTTACATGTTTTTATTATAATTGAAAGCTATGTTTTTATCCAAATAAACTAATTATTTATTTTGTTACTTCCGAAATTTTGTTTATTCTTTTAGACGTAAAAATTTTTTCTTTCAGGAATATACGAGTGACTTTCGAAATTTATTTTACTTTTGTTCCTTCAGAACGCTATTTGATTCCTTTTCTTAGTTTCCTCATAAGTAAGGCACTTCAACCTTCGATACGCCGAGTGTTCAATAAATATCGAGTGCTTAACCTTCAGCATTCCTACCAGAGATTACGCACTTTGTTTTTAATATTATAAATACTCCTACCGTTGACTATACGCTCTTCTCGTCATCCTCGGCGTATAGCAAACTATTCAACACTATTAAACATCGAATTACCAGGCCAATAGGCGGCGTGGCGCCCTAGGTCTTTCTTTCATCTTTATTTCATATGTAACACAGAAGATTGAAACTACGCTAACCCTTGCGTCAAACCCACGATCCCCGGACTAACAAATAAACTATACTTTGTTTATGCCACCGTTTTTAACCATAAACTATCATCCATTGCAATCTGGTCAAAAGGAATGTAACAAAAGAATATAGACTTAAACAGAATCACGTTTTCTACTGAAGTTAAAATCATTAAAGGACAACGTACTAACTAGACTGCAGAGTTGTAAAAACCTTGACATATTAGGCAGTCCCTTATATAAATATAGAACATTAAAACAAAAATTAATTAACAGGCAGTAAGTAGTTCCCAAAAATGTTCAATTTAAACAAAACACTGTACACATTAAGATGTAACCATTAACAAATTGTAACGTAAATTCGCCATTCAAACAGCTCATTCGACATAAGAAAAAGCTACTGCAGTAAACTCTTTCCTTAGAAATTATAGCTTAGTTTTGCCAGTTCTATATTAATTTCTCTCTTGCATTTTTTATATACTTTTTATACAGTTTATGATCTCAGTTTCAAATTATTGATGCGACGTAATAGTCTATTTTTAATTCATTCAGTCTCTTACATGTAATTTTGCAATTCGTTTTTAAATTTAGATTGGTTTTTTGTTTTAAGAATTATTATACCTAGAATGTTCCCGTTTAATTGATTACCTAGTTATCTAATTTGTTTTAAAGCAAAAAATATTTTAAATTAATATAATTCTTATATTTATTCAGTTGACAACGTCACAACTTTAATATTTGGAACATGTGTTCCAGACAGTTTAATTGACGTTTAGCTCCAGGAATAAGCAATTAGTACGGGTTACGTTTCCTGTATAATAATACATAGGACAATTACTATTAAACTTTTATAATTTTATAATTAAAACAACCATTTGAAATTCGTTACGTACATTATCGAATGTAATTCCTAGTAACAACTGTTGCATTTGAATAAAATATATTCACTTTTTGTGAAGTAGACTCGCCGATATTAAAATTGCATTAAGTTATTCATTTCAGAAGTAGTTAGTCAAGAAAATTCGTAATGGTTGCTAGTTAATCCTTTAGTACTCGCATATAAAATGCACACATACTGCTTGTGTAGTGAGTGGCGTCTGTCGGACGCCACGCGAGCACTCAAGGGTTAAATAGTTAAGTGCGTTTAGTTTCCGCGTTACTTGGCTGAGGTAATCATCAGAAAATAGGATAATCTGCACCAAAGAGTTGCATCTTCCCACATCTTGAGGCAATAGACTTGAAAATTTGTATCTAAAGCAGCCGCCCAAGACGTCGTCTTTTTTAAAATTCGTTTGGAGACCTTCATCTTTATTTACACCTTTAATGCTGGCGAGCTGTTTAAATGAAATAATAGGAGGGACATTTAAATATAAACGATAACTAATTTTTTAATTGTACGAATGGTGAAAAAATCATAACCAAAAATTATTTTATTTTTCTACACATTATCCTCCCTTATTAATACACTTTTCCCACCGAATAGGAAGGTTTGTTATTCCATCACAGTTAAAAGAGGAGGAACGAACGTTGAGTCAATTTCGCACAAACATCTGTACTTCCGCATCATCGGTGAAATTCTGCCCTCCTAAAGCATTCTTCAGTGGTCCAAACGTGTTGAAATCACACGATGATATCTCCAGACTGTATGATGGGTGCTTGAGTATTTCCCAGAACATTTTCTCCAATTTCTGGCATGTTTGATTTGCAGTATGAGGCTGGGCATTGTCGTGTAGCAAAATGATGTTCCTGATGGGTTGCCCCCGTCTTTTGTTCTGATAAGCGGTCTTTACTTGGTACAAGAGAATGCAGTAATAAGCTGCATTAACTGCTCCCTGGCCGTAAGGGAAATCCGGTAAAAGAACGCCTTTCGAGTCCCAGCTGACAAACGGGTTTTCGCTTTCACATGAACAGGCTCTCATCTTTTCGCTATTCTTTACTCGCGTGCTTACTCTCGGGAGTATAGTAGTGCACCCACATTTCATCGCAGGCCACTATGCGACTGATGGGAGAACCCCTCTCAGTTTGATAACGAGCTAGAAGCCGCTGGCTAATTTCAAGGGGAATAGTTTTCTATTCTTATGACAGAAGGCGTGGTACTCAGCGAGACTAAATCTTGGTAAAACCGGAGCCCGTCATGATACATGATACTCGCAACGCTGATGTTAACTTGCGAAGCAATTTCAGCGGCAGTGAAACGACGGACATTTTGAGTAAGGTTACAAACTGCTTCAATCTGTGTTTGGGTTGTATTCGTCCTGGGCCGACAATTGTGTGTTGCATTTTCGACTCTTTCTCGCTCTTCATAGAATATTTTGTACCAATAAAACACTTGTGAATGTAAAAGGGTGTTTTCACTAAAAACGTTTTCTCAATCTTTGCAAAATTTCTGCTGGACGGACTCCATCGTGCGACACAAACTTAATAATGATGGGTTGGGTGCTGTAACAGACCGAACAGCTCTTTAGGGCATTAAAGGTTGTTCAAAATGCCGCTTACTCTGAATTAGCCCGTAGCTCCGGTAGTCACAGTGGAGGACAGGAGGGTTTTACAGCGTTTGTTCGTAATAATTGAGATAAAAATTCAGGACGGCTTAGGAAAGTCGAAAATCGGGAAAAAGACGTTATTTTTGGGGCTACCTTATCTGGTTGTCTGTACAGAGGGTTTAGCGGAAATTAAGCGATAAAGAATCTAATTTCAACCGTAAATGCGATATTCTGGCTGCGAGATACTTGCGAAATAATAATTGCCGTACACCACTGGAGAAGCTCTCCTAATATAGTTAGGTTAGACTTTCAATTTGTAAATGTTTTGCCCTATTTAGGACTAGTATTTTTCTGTAAGAAAAACACTGTTATGCTTTATTGGTAAAATTACGCAAAATCCTGAAATAATATGATTACCTGTTTTTAATTAAATTGCTATAATGACAATAACATATTTTATACCGGCAATAAGAGCACATTCAGATGAACAATTACTTACTAATTAAAACTGTGCTAGAAAGAGGGATCCCCAAATTTGAATATTAAAATCTACGTTAATTAATAACAAATATTGACCCCTTTTGTTAAAGGTGGTCCAGAATTACGTTACCTAACTAAATTAACTATTTATCTTTAGCTCCTAAATGGAAAAAGTTCACATAATAAAAACAAACGGTCTAACTTATACTTAATGGTGTTAATTCCCCCAGCGAATAATTATTACGTTATGAAATAAGACTTGAAGGTCAGATTCCCCTCCATCAAACTTGTTGACTGACAATGTAGGAAGGCCTTAATGACGGAAAAATTGCCACTTACTTGTATTTGCGTGGAGATTCGTGACTTTTGTAACAGGACTCAATCCCTACCATATTTCATGTATGCAGCGTACATGGAGTACCTCACAAATGGCTTGCGACTCCTGCCACGGATTCTAGCTCAGTAGCTATGCGGTAGAGTAGGGGGGGGGGG
>JAHWXV010456268.1:0-15001 GCA_024586415.1 Phrixothrix hirtus
ACGAAATTTATTTTAATTAACGTTCAGATCCTTTTACATAAAATCATTAATATTTATGTGTGTGTAGAATCACATCCCCATTTGCTCATTATTGTTAAGCATCTTAATTAATTTATTTTGTTCCATATGCTACTATTTGACACTTTCAAATAAACCATTCAATCTTGTTAATTTAGTGTGTGTATTTTCTTTAATCTGAATCAGGCGTCTGTTTCGCTATTTGGGGCGTTGACTTAGTTTTGGAAAGTTTAACCGAACAGTAGACTTCGACTTACACCATTTTTGCAGGCCCAAGTCTACTAGTTGATTTTGTTTTGGAAAACAGCGTGGCGTATATTTTTTTGGGCATTATTATTTTGTTTGAAATTTTGGATTTACTCATAGTAACACTCGCTAAATATTTGGCAATAATTATTTGGGTTTAGCGAGTTGTCTATAATTGAAATTTTAGATATTCACGTTTATCTTTTTTTGGGGGATTCAAGCCGTAATTCGCTTAATAAATTATTTAGACGATTTGTGACGATAGTAATCCTTTTAAGACACATTCTCATCACCGAAAACAAACTTTTTAAAAAGCATCTAGGTTACCAACAACTTTATACCAGAGGCGTGCTGAATACCCATCCCACTCTCCGTTAGGTATTCTGGCAGCTGGACATTATCATCTCTCCTCTTTTTTTCTATCACGTGGACGCAGGTAAGAGCGATTTGAAGCGTGGCAGATATAAAATTTGGCGGGTTTTGTTATAATTACTGTGACAATATACAAAAAACTAACAATAGTTGCTTCGAAAATTTCATTTTGTATTGAAATTTTCGAAATGCGAGGAACTTTTATTTGTGGATCAAATATAATCGCGTTTATACCGTTAAAATCGCAAAATACGGTAGTTATTTTTTTATTTGAGAATGTTTTTTGTAAAATATGTACGTTTTACGTAATGACGAGTTAAAATTGGAGTTCGTTTACGCTCTCGATTAGCTTATGTTTGCTATCTGCTACCACGGGACGTGCAATGAAAAAAACCAAAAATCTAGTACTTTTTTACTGTAAAGATTATTAAACACGTTTTGCTAAGAAAATACAACTAGTTCTATAAAAAAAATGTTTTACGCATTTACAATTAAATGAAAATTTTTAAGCATTACATTTACAATAAATATTTTTCTCACTGAATGCTGGTTTTGCATATTTATTCATTAAAATAGGTGTTATATATGGTTAGAAAATTGCCATCCTAAGACTGTAGGATTGGGAATTTTACAAAGTAGGCGATTGGCAGTTTTATATACAGTTGGTCAGTAAAGTATTTGAACACCTGGCATGCGGCACTAAAAGGGATGTTTGAAATGAAATTCAAAAACCTCATTGTATACAATTTATTATAATATTATTTTTAGGAAAGATGAAGTTAAAAGAGATCTTTTATATCAAGGACGACCAATGAATCAATTGACAATTGTAATAAAAAAAGTTATTAGTTATAATGTTAATTTTAAAAAATCCTGGTTTTGTGAATATAAATGGTTGTGCAGCAGTTTAGTATTACAAAGATTATTCTGTGGCCTTGCTTGCTTTTTAGTAATAACAAATAATATTTGAAATGTGAATTAATGTCGAAGAATTTTGAAAATTATTGTTGTTGTAGCTCTTCCCAAATTTTTCAACCACAAGCCGCCAGTGTTATAATACGATTTCCGTTCAACAATATTCCATAAACTTAATTCGCCTAAGAAGAATATAGAATGAATTTTTCTATGTTAAATTTTTACGGCTGAAATTAACGGGGAATTCCCTTTTTTTGTGAAGGGACATTGCCATTTTCCAATTACCGTTATCAAGGAATTCTCCTACAAATGAAGAAACGATGCAATATTGCTCTGATTTATTGCTTAAAACAGGCAATATGATTGACTGTTGCGTATTTGGGTGAATTTCTTTATTCAATAGCGTTGCCGAACTACCGCTGTCGCAATTACTTCTTTTATAATCCGCAATTTAGTAGAAGTTTGTGTGTAAATGCATACAAACGTACATATTACTATTAGTGTTTAATAAAGTACTTTTAGCTCGCTTAATTTGTATTATCGTAATTGAACAACATTGCACAATACTGTAGGTAATATTCTTTATTTGCTGTAATATTTACCTCAAAATAATTGTTAACCCTAGGTTTGCTTAATGTCAGACAGAAAAGAAAATAACAGTTAAAAGGAAAGTTTGTATCTCTTGAGGACAAAATCCAAATTTTAAATCGTCTAAAGGACGAAGAATAAATATCGTCGGTTGCATAATCGATAAACATGAATGAATTACAATTCAAACCATTAAGAAAAATGAAAAATGTAAGGAAAACTAGGAGACATGGCTACCTGTTAGTGCGAAACCTGCCATCCGCATACGAAATATAAATATGGTTTTAATGGGAGGAGCATTGATAATCTGTTTGGAAGAGTGAATAACCAAAAAGATTCATCTGAGCGGAAACCTTGTCAAACAGAAATCACTTGAAATCTACGAGCGTTTAAAAAATATCGGGCATTCTTCTGCGGGGCCAGAAAATCATTCATTTAGTGCAAGTAAAGAGAGGTTTAAAAAACTAAAAAAAAGGTACTCATTGCGTAATATTAAATTTCAAGGACAACCGATACAGAGTTGGAACTAGCTGGTATTATCAATGATTAACGCCGATGAGACAGCATTACACTGGAAAAAAACGACCATCTAGAACCTTCATTTCGAAACATGAATGGTGAGCTCCGAGGTTTAAACGTTCAAAACAAAGTATCACGCTTTATACGATTATGTGCTGCAACCTATCAGGGAGTCTGATGTTAAAACCAATGATAATAAATATTTCTTCAACTCGTCGTGTAATAAAAAACATTAATATGTACTAGTTGCCTGTATTCTAGCGATCTAATAAAAGACCTTGGAGGACTCAAGGTTTGTTTAAGGATTGGTTTTATAATTGTTTTATCCAGGCAATGGAAAGCTATATCATGGAAATAAAATTGTGTTTCAATACTGTAAAGGTTCTTGATAACGCTAGTTGCCATAGCAAGGAACAGGATCATCTAAATGTGAAAATTGTGTCCCTTTCTCCTAACTGCTCATCATTAATATAACCTATGGACCGAGTAGTCTCCCAAACTTTCAAAATGTGTAATATAAGTCAATTTTTCCAAACCATTTTCGACAGATTAGAAAATTATAAAAATGAAACCCTTATTCAAGTGTGGAAGGAATTTTCAATTTAGATTGTATTAAAATCGTGTCTTCAGCTTGCGCGGAAATTAAACCATCAACATTTACTGTATATTGGACACCCCTTTTGTCTAAAATGGTTCAAATAGGAAATGATATCTTACTTTCAATTACAGAAATAGTAAGCATTGCTTCTGGATTAAGTTGTAAAGGATTTGCAGATATAAACAACCAAGATGTAGAAAAACTACTTCAGGAGGAATTGATGGAATTAATTGCATAGATGCATTGATAGACGACGAATGGTGCCAGACTTCAATTTATATCATATAAAAAAAGGACTAAGCTTCATTTCACCCTATTTGACCTTTCAACGGTGCGCAGCGCAAAGTTTGAAAGATAGTTACGAAATTGCTTAGCTCTGTATATGAAGGTTTTGGTACAATTACCAAAAAAGCTACATTTGAAAGCCATGATGTAGATTTGCACAGTGAGGAAAAATTCCGGCCCATTAAAAGAAGGATAGTTAGGCCATTTGTATTGGACAGCGAGGATGAATGTTAAAAGCGTTTGATATCAAATTACTTCATTCTTTGTTTTTGTTGGAAAGCAGTTTCTTAGTTTATATTTCATTTTTTTACAATTGCCTTATATGAACTTTTAAATTAAATAAAAATAAATAAATGAAAATTTGTAAACACCAAAAGAAAAGCGATTTCTCTATTGAGGCAGGTTATTATTTCAAGTCGGAAATAAAATCAAATTATTCTACAATAATTTATATTGAAACGTCAATATTTCGTTTGACAATGCAAGCCTTCATCTTTAATTGAACTTTTGTCTTACTTCAACTTTTAATTGTAGTTCCGTCCTAATGAAGGCTTGCATTGTCAGCCGAAATATTGACGTTTAAGTATAAATTGTTGTAGAATAATTTGATTTTATTTCCGACTTGAAATAATAACCTGCCTCAATAGACAAATCGGTTTTCTTTTGGGGTTTATAAATATTCATTTAGCATTTACCCAAAAAATGAGACGTACTTCCTCTCAAAAGTAAATAAACCTGATTTATATGTATTTACTTAACCCTGAGTTTCTTATAGCGCGCTTTATATATAACGGCGTACCAATTAATCGCGTTAACTGTACATAGGCTTCTTGTAAAAATAACACATAGACATACAAGGTTTATTATCATTCCATACTGGAGGAGCAGTAGCCTACAGCATCAGGGACCCGAAAAGCTCAACGCAGCGGGGTCGTAGTGGTTTTACCTTAATCTGTTACAAGTATTTAAAATTGGAACACCCGGCGCCTTAAAATATTGAAAATTGATCAGTAACACTGGTCACCGGTCTAAATGTATCCTAAATAAAAACAGTCGATTTTATAATATTGTTGTGCGAAATATGTTTATGGCTCCTTTGTCGATACATATAATAAAAGCACTTAAAATTCCAATTCCAAGAAACATTACAAGTTAGTACCTACTTACTAGCTATAGGGACCAAAATATATTAGTTTCTTAGATTAAATAAAGTTAGTTTCTTTCAATATTTGATTATTACCAGGCTGTTCATCGAAAAGTTGTTCGTAAAGTGAAAGTACCGCGTGCTTGTGTAAATATGCCTGATAATGTTTGTTACATTTGTGACATTTCAGTATCAAAAACGCAAAATTACTACTTTAATTAAAAAAGCGTATCATTTATATTTTGGATGCAAATTTGGCGACCAAGATAAAAGTTGGACTTCTCCATATACGTTGTAGTAGTTACGACAACAATCTTCCTATTGGTTTAACGGAAGAAAATGTCCGATAACTTTTGCTGTACCAATGGTTTGGGATGTGCCCAAAAAGCAGTAACAAATTGTTATTTCTGAAAAAGATCTTCAATTAAGTAAGGTACCACCAAGCAAGATAAGTCGGCGATACAATATCCTAATTTTAAATCTGAGACCTGTCCGATTCTAGTGATGAACTACTCGCATCTGATTCACCCAATAAATTCGCCCTATTTGAATAAGAGTCAGATGACAATTTAGAGCAGAATTTAGAGCAATCATTGCCATCAGCATCACAAGATCCTGACTTCTCAAAAGCTGAGCGAAAAATCACATTTAATCAGCGTGAATTCAGTTATATCATATAACAGAGCTTTTAGCATCTCGCCTACAACAACGAAATTTATTGCAATCACTTGTTAAGGTATCTGTTTACAGAAGTCGCCAGAAAACCTTGACTACTTTCTTTAAAATGAAAAATAACACGGTCACGCATACAACTTCAGGGATTAACTAGTGCGTTAAACATCGACTACGACTCTCAGAACTGGAGGCGTTTTATAAGTTCCTCAAAACTAAATCTCAAAGCTGTTTTACTTTACAATGGGAATCAGCTACCATCCATACCATATGAAGGAAATCTACGACATGATGCTACGGTGCGAATGTATAGAATATGAAAATCATCAATGGCAGATCTATGGATATTTAAAAGTTACTGTCATATTACTTGGTATGCAGCAAGGATACACCAAATATTGTTTTCTTGGTGAGTGGGACAGGATATCCCGATCTGAACATTGTAATAGGAAGATATCGTCGCTAGACTCTTTAATACCATGAAAGAAAAAAGTTTAAACCAAATCTTAGTCCATTTGCAGACAATATTACTGTCACCTCTCCACATAAAACTTGGTCCTATGAAAAACTCTGTAAAGACTATGAACAAAACTGGAAATGCTGCTTATTTGAAACAAATATTTCTTAGAATAAGTGATGCAAAAATTAACCAGGGAGTTTTTGTTGACCCCCAAATTACGAAGCCTTTTAAGGGCCATGTTTTGACGAAATCTTGAAAGTAGATGAAAAACCTGAATGGAATTCCTTTGAAATGTTAGCATTACATTTTTCGACAATAAAAAGGTAAAAGACTGTCAGCTAGTTGCAGAAAACTTCCTCAATTGCTACCAAAAGCTAGGATATAGCACGTCCCTTAAAATCCACTGCTTCGGTTGCCTCTCAATTGCACAAATACACATTAATGTTAAAGTAACTGTTTATTGTTTTATTTTTTCGAATCAACAAAATATTTTAGTATCTATTTTAAGCCTATTTGGGATTTAAACAACACAAAAAAAATGATTGCCGTTACGGATATATCGAAACATTTCAAATTTGTTAACCAATATAATATTTAAATGGGTGGTGCCACTGACAGTGACAAAGTTAAGGATATTATCTGAAATATTCGCTGATATTCGAAAATTCCAAGAGATTTAGAACTAATTTACTCTGATAAATAGCTACTGTTTAAAATACTTAGTACGTACCCTCTAAAAATTAAACAATAAGTACCACTAACTATTAAAATAGTGAATTAACGATGTAAGAAATAATTAACTAAATATATGAAAGTTAAAATATTGAATATACTTATACAACTCATGAATTATTAACTAACAAAACTCTTTGCAATGGTCACGCGTAAATAAACTACGTCAAATTAAGTTTATAGTTAAATAGTGGTTTAATAACTATAACTAAGCGCTAAACGAAAATTTAAAATTGATACAGATTTTTACTGAAAGTTAACAGGTTCTTTATCTCCCACATGCATTAACCCGTTTTGGCAAAACAATGGTGTTTGCTAGAATAACGTAAGAAATTGTAAAATGCTTCACGCACATTAGCCACATTTATATCAAAGTCTAAGGAAGAACTTAATTTTGACAGAAATTCTAACATTTTATTTGACAAGTCACGCTTAGGAGGATTATGGGAACAAGCATTTTTAACTAAAACTTAGGATACTCGTACCAAAATATGAAACTAATATCAACGTAGTATTTCTAATGTAAAACCCTCAGAGAAAATGGTATGATATATTTGCAGCTACTTTCTAGCCAAAATCGACAGTAAATGCCCCAAGATAACAATAAACTGGCATATCAGCCTGTTTGATACGAATATCCCCCTTTCAGTAATTATATTACCCAGTAAACGTAATCATAACGGATCCTAATAAAGATTCTAAATATGTTTCGTACCTTATTTGGTTTTAATTCTTTTTGGGATACGCTTGAAATGTAGTTAACGTTTAAATAAATTCAGTGGGTTTAAAGCAGGAAATTTATGCGTGTATTTAATAAACCATTATATTATTTACCTTTTAGTTTCTTTGAATATACTGGCGATCCTTTAAGGATGCTACAGCTTTGATGTATTCGTGACAAACAATAAGGTTGATAGGATCCCTTCCATCCGAGGAGCTTAATTGTGTAGTTACGAGTTGAAGAAACACGTAATTGTGGTGAATTTTGCTTTTTCAAGGTAAAACTGTTAATTTAACTGTGACCACTTAAATTTAATTTAAGTTAGGTTTTATTACTATCTGATAATAACTTTCCGAAGTTGCAATAGCGATGTGTTCTTATAATTTTTAGCGGTCGTTTCTGAGTGCTGCAAAAGCGGGATTCCTAGTTGTTGCGTTCTAACCAAAGATCTCCAAGTGGCTGCATCATTTCTGATGGTGAACGAAGCTTGAAAAACCGCCGAATTCTAGAATTTAGATCTGGTCTTGTCCATCTTCGAATATTGCATCAAGAATTACGGGTTCTTGTTTGTACTAATTTTGGGAATCGCGTACCGCCTACATTCGACGCTTTATCGATGTCGACCCGCTCGTAATCAGTTCCGGTTCTTCAAACGTCTATAAAATGCTATGAAATTTCGCGACGATGCTATTTGCAAATTTTAGGGTCACAGGCTGAAGGTTAGTGATACATTTCGAATTCCTAGAAAAAAAGTCCAACGTTGTCAATAATGATAAGACCGACTTACGTCTTATTTAAAACTCAACTTTATAGTTAATTATAAATTAATTTTGTTGTGGAATAGTACTATTTAACGCGATCAGACAGTATTTGTCTTTGTAATTCTCTTTACTAAATGTAAAATAACGTTTAATTAAATGTAACTAATAAACCATAACAATTAAAATGTCTAACCATTTATTTTGAATATTTCCCTTTGTAACAATTTACATTGTGAAGTGACAATTCTTTATAGTGTAACGGAAACTTTTATTTAAATTTTAATTAATTTAAAAGTGTGTCGTAACCAGATTATATCTAGAATTTATTTCGAGAATACACTGTTACGTAATATCATAAGGCCGGTCATATGCATACGAAAGATGTAGAAAAACACGTTGTCCTAAAAAAATTTGAAGTAATACTTTGTTTTATTTGACAGACCAAACATATTGAATAGTCCCAAAAATACTTGCTAATATAATTTTATATTCAAATTATTGATCCATAATAGGTTTTTTTCGACTTGATTTATGTAAAATTTAACAACGTTACTTTAATTATTTGAAACCCTAAGTTTTTATGCATAACTTTGATCGATTGGACAAACTCTAATACAAAATTTAAATTGTAAACTAATTGTGCTAAAGGAACAATTCATTTTTATAGCCCGTTATCTACACGACGTTAATAAATTTATGACCTTTAGGTCCTGGAAACCCAATAGTTATTTCACTTCAAATAAGGTTTTTTTTCAGGTTTGCGTGTTAAATTGTTCGCATTTAGTAAAACTTTAATCGTTTAGACCCCATTGCATACTTTTAAAGTCAGTACCTAGGTTTTGCCTTCAGCCAACCATTGTCCAATCTAAGACTGTCTAAGTTATTTTGAAGAATTCTAGTTACGTGATAGATCTTGCGAAACCGTGGTTCCTAAGGAAAAATTCTATTTAAAAGCTGTTACCAATTAACTAATTTCAAATTTAGCAATCTAAGAAAGGCATGTATTTCAAGGGAAGCGAGCAAACGATTCGAAGAACGACCGATCCCTACTCTTCCAGTTATAGCTGAGCTACCCGAACAAATTATATTGATCAACTGCCGACCTAAAGTGGTGTATTACTGACATAACGGAAAGACGGTCGATTGTAGATCTGGGTGATTATAACTTGTCGTATATTACAGAATAAAGGAGGAAGTAGCATAAGAATACTACAAGGGAACGGTATACTCTTGAAGGTTCTGGCGTACTGTGCTCATTTACTCCGCAAGATGAATACTCAAAGGAAGCCTTTTCATTTCACTTTCAAGGTTTTCAATTTCTATACATCATTTGTCTTTTACCTATTTTAAATTTACCTTCTCCTTTGTCTGTTGCACTGCATGCAGCCTTCACTAAAGCCGTTTTTTCATATTCATGAAGCAATATATCTTTATAATGACCAGTAGGCTGCTAGAAGCTGGGAATAATTAAAACGCAGTTTCTTACTAAAAAGTACTCTACATGGTATTTATTTTGAAACGAATTCCTTAGATTCCGCTAATTTAATCTTTATCAACTTCTTATAAGAACAAACATGCCTAAATGAATTCTAAATGTAAACGTCTTTACTTAATCTAATGCTAAGGTCGAAGTATAATATTGAATAAGCCACTGACTAACTAATATAAATAAAAATTCTAAAAAATAGTCATGATTTAACTTTCATCTAGTGCAGTTAGTTATCTATATATTTCAACTATTATATTGAATAAAAAGGACCAAAAAAGTACACACACGGTGTTTCAGGTTTGTAAGTCCGGCACAATAGATTTTTCCGTCCTCCCCAATACAGTCAATTACTTCAAATTTTACGCAGCACCTCCTTACCGATTTAAAAACGATTAGAAAAATAGCATTACCCAAACCAGTTGCTAATAGACTGACCTTTGCAATGCCTTTCAGAAAATCATCTTTTTTATCATCAACAGAAATCTTTCATCAAAACCACTTCCCATATTATTAAATAAAATGATATTACAGGCCGTACCTCGTCGCCATGGAAATTTCCGATAGTGAGGAACAGCGCATCGTCAACAAGTTTCTCACAAAACTTGGTAAGAATCGACCCTAAATCTTTCAAGATTTGAAGACAGTTGATACTTTTAAATAACCAACAGTGTTTAAGTGGGTGAAACGATTTCGTAAAAGTTGGGAGTACGTGAAAGACGTTTAAAGGTCCGGACGACCTTCCGCTTCCAATTGACGACAACATTGCTCGCATAGAAAATGCCGTGCTTTAAGACATGTGAAACACTGTCAGAATGCTAGCGGAAGAGCTGAATTTGAATAAAGACACAGTTTACACGATTCTGAGAGAAAATTTGGAGATGAGGAAATTGTACGCGAAACTTGCCCCGAAGCTTTTGTCAGTTGATCAGAAAACTCGAAGAATTCAATGCTGCCATGACTGGATTGATGTAGAAGAAGGAACAGATTTTCTTGACAAGATCATAACCGGAGACGAGTTTTACGAGTTCGACCCTGAATTAAAATGACAAAATATGGAGTGGTAAAAACCTGACGAGCTAAGAACAAAAAAATTAATGAAAGCAAGATTCAACGTGAAGACAATGGTGATTTGGTTTGATGTGATTTTTAATACCAGGGGCTGTTCATCATGCAATCATGCATACCGTGCATTTTACATAACAAAAAGTGCGCGGTGAAATCATATAAATAATGTGCGATATACAAATATTTATAAATATTATAAATATTTATACAGAAACGAACTATGGGCAATAAATCTACAAACGCAAACACATATATAACAACAACCTTGCATAATAAACCCGAACATGAACTTGACATTACAAATACTAACACAAACACTATACGGGCTACGGACAACGAACCTACCGACTTAAACACAGATAAAAAAACGTAAATCTAAACCGCCCGCCAGAAAGGCAAGGGACCGTTTAAGGGCCCTTACCTACAGACTTACAACTAAATAACACTGAACTAAGTACACAGAGGGACTTTATAGAACCACAATATAAGAAATTGTCCTACATGACACCTCATTACAAGACACGGTCAAAAAACTTACAAAGACCCGAAGATCTTATAACCAACGACATAAAACCAGACAGAGATGATACTCAAATTACAACACAAACTTTAGAACCAACAACAATTTATTTAAAAATAGAATTAGATATGCAACTTAACAGACTGGAAGAACATACGACTTTAAATATTGCTTTACGATATCTTGCACGGAACATACACATAAACGGACACAAGATTGCTTTTCCAGTTCCAGAAGCTGTGGACAGAATGCAGCTTAGATGCTTAAACTTACCTACAGAACCGAACTTCTTAAGGACCTTCTGCTGAAAGTATTCAAAAGAAGAAGCGAGAACTGGATCTGCAATCTTTATACACTGACTTTGTAACAACACATGGACGTGCAACCTTTGACCCCACAAAAAACTAGCCAAACAGCCACATACTGACTAGACACCCCTAAAAAATGACGAAACTATAACAACTAAACTGTCATAGGAGCGCGACTGTAATACATGAACTTCATAAACTTGCGGAAGAAACTGAGGTAGACATTCTACTCCTACAAGAACCGTATACCACTACCGATAACAAAATTTAGGGGATGCCAGTGAATAGCCTAAAGATAACCAAGGGAATTTCTTTCATGGCTGCCATTATAGTCCTAAATAGGAACATCACCACAACCGTGGTGGGACATCTCAGTGATTCCCACTGAGTTTGTGTTGAGATTGCCACACCATAAGAAGGCTATATACTGGTTACCTCCTACTTTCAGTTTTTGGATGACTACGACAAACATCTCAGGAGAATCCGTAAAATCGCAGGTACATACACAAACAGGCGTGTCATATATGCGATGTACGCCAACGCAAAATCGCATATGTGGCACAGTAACACCACTGACGATAAAGGACGTAAACTACTAGACTTCATACAAGAACATCAACTAGAAATTCTTAACAAACCCAACAACCCCCCAACAAGTCACGGACCTAATAACGTACAGATGAACATAGATGTGACTCTATGTACCCTACAGACACACGACTCAATCACAGATTGGAAGGTCACGGTCAATCTAACAACCAGCGACCATAACGTCATTACTTTCAATATAACTACACAAAACCCAAACAGAACTATCACAAACACCAACAAAACCTATAACTAGAAAGTAAACTGGACAACCCTTCAAAACACTTTTATGCCGCCCGCGACAATAAAACCGAGCGAAAACGTACATGACTATATAGAATTACTTACAAAAACCATACATAACGCGATGAAAGTTTCCATTCCCCAACATTTTCCTAAAACAACGACGAAAACGATATTTTGGACCAACACCTAACTAACTTAAGGCAAAACCTACGGCGCGCCAGAAGATAGTACCAAAACGCTATAACTCCTGACCTACGAACATACACTCTATCCGTTTATAGAAATCTCAAAGCACAGTACACAAATGAAATCTACATTGCTAAGGTGAACAGTTGGATTATGTTCACAGAAAAGGAGTTGCAAAGAAATCCGTGGTGACTACCGTATAAATTGACGGCAGACAAACTTAACATCAATACTGACATACAAACGTTACGTAAAGGGATGGAACTTTTACAAGCACTTGGGACGACACCACAAGCTTCTTACTAAACAGTCTACTACCAGATGCAACCCGACAACAGACACTCCTATACAACAAATACTTAGACAAAGTACATACTCGACACCCTTAAACCAAAACATTTCACATCCAATCACGACCCCTGAAATTACAGACGCAATCTACTCACTAAAAAACAAAAAAGCACCTGAACCAGAACAAATAATAAACGAGACCATTAAAGCCCTTAAAGAGCCACTAGCCTCAATCCGCGAGGCTCTATACAATGAATGCCTAGCGCAGGGTAAATTTCCAAATCTGTGGAAAAGGGCAACATTAGAATAATCAAAAAGCGACAAGCTAAAGATACCCAAAATACGAAGACGTACCGACCGATTTACCTTCTTAACACGCTTGGAAGATTATATGAAAAAATCATCAACGACACACTTACATAATACACAACAGACGACCTACAAAGAAATCGACAATATGGCTTCCGAAAAGGCATATCGACCGAAGACGCCATTAACCAACTGATGAATTCAATCCCGCTAAGTTCTAAAAGATATATGGCCCAGGTCTACATCGACATCAGTGGCGTATTTGATAATCTCTGGTGGCCCTCATTAATACGTGATCTGATAAAACGCAAAATCCCCTGAAACCTTCTCAAAAGCGTTAAAAACTACTGTCAGGACAGATACGTGACCATCATCGACAACCAGAATCGCATAAGCAAGCGTATCACCAAAGGCTGCCCGCAAGATTCAATTTGTGGGCCCCTTTTTAGGAACAGTGTCCTTGGTGATCTGCTTCTGACATTAGAACATGACGAAGACATTTTAGATGCAATAGCATATGCAGACGACGTGGCCATACTTCTAGAAGCCGAATCTAGAAGAGCATTAGAAGCCAAAATTAACACCACATTACAAAAGATTCAAAATTTGTGCCTAGAGGTCAAATTAAAAATATCACCGGAAAAAACGACATATGTCCTGGTGATGGGATCCCTGCAGAGGGACCCAGTAATAACACTGGATGGCCAAAAGATCTCCAGAGCCAAGATAACCAAATTTCTAGGGGTAACTATAGATGAAAAATAGAACTTCAAGACGCACATCATCAACACCTGCGAGAAACCGACCAGTACACTGCAAAAAATAGCCAGTATTGCACAAAAAGACTTTAAGATCCCTCTGCCGAGTGCAAGGCTATACATTAATAATGTAGCAATGGCAATTATAACGTACGCGGCTAGAACCTGGGTACATATATTAAATATAGGCCATTTTAAAAAAAACTACTGTCTACTAAGAGGGGGGCAATACTCAGACTTACCTGGGCCTTTGGCACTACGTCACTGGACCATTTGCTGGTCATTCTGAATATAGTTCCAGTACATCTACAGGCAAAGAAGATAATAGCCAGGTACTGGCTCAAAAAAGATGACCAAGATAGAGTGAACAATATACTGAAAGAGCGCTGACAAAATCCGACATTACCAACCGCATTTTAACCATATGGCAAGATGAGTGGAACAATGCCTCAACAGGCAGAAGAACCTACAACTTTGTGCAAAATGTCAGATTTTGCCAGCGCAACAGTTGGTTCTGCCCTTCTAAGGGTGCTATACATCTTTTTACAGGTCATGGAGACTATCCGATTCATTTACACAGAATCAACAGCAGACTGACATCAAACTGCGACTGCGGCGCAATCGAAACACCAGAGCACGTGATTTTCGATTACGCCCTAACACAACAGCTACTACACCAACTCAGAGACCAATTATTAAGCAAGACACCCAACGACTACCTTGGAAACAAACACGACTTCGACATCTTTCATAAATTGACATGCAAAGCCTCCCAAATCGCCAAAACCTTCTTCCCACATTGACGCAACCACCCTTTTCTAAAAATGTTCCACGCTTAGATTTTTAGATCCTTGGAATTTAAAACTGAATCCTGCATGGATCTTGCCGTGCGGGATAAGTTGATTCTCTGCAATCAAAAACTCAACACACTCAAACATATACATTCTGAACACGCACAAAATACAATCACACGCAACAAACAATCATAAACACAACATCACACACACAATCAATCCAATTAACACAAAATAAATCTCTTAAACAACAACACATAATGTATCGACACAACATAACAAACAACTTAACCGACAATACAATTACCACGACAAGCAACGAAGAGAGGCCGAACCACATCCTGATCTACACCAACAACCTCAACCAAAATTTCACCATCGACTTCGAAGAAGCCATCAAACCACCAAATCTCCAA
>JAHWXV010456285.1:0-10160 GCA_024586415.1 Phrixothrix hirtus
ATATATATATATATATATATATATATATATATATATATATATATATATATATATATGTATATAATTCAAACTTTCTAAAAATAGTTAAAAATGTAAATAGTAAAAAATTTCTTAAAAATTTACGTAATTTGTATGCAGTAAATTGGATCAAATCTATGTCAATTTCAGATATTTATTAAATAAGTTTATAAGTAATTGTAATTAATAAGTAACACTGTCATAGTATAAGCAAATTTGTATGATTTAAAGGTATACATTCTATTTCTTTTTATTAAATGGGCTAGCGACCTTGGCTCGAAAAATCACATTCAAAGTAAATGTAAACTGATACCTTGTCGACAAAAACCAAGTGGTGTTAATGTTTCCAAGTATGTTTATTAATAAAGGATATACCGGCCTGTATCTATGATGGAGTTTTACGCGAAAATTTACAATTTTTTTTAACTAGATTTCTATAGGTTTGTTTACAAAGGATCTGGATACACGTATGTTAAATAGTGCCTTATGTGATGGGCACCCTGTATAATAGTATTAAAATATAAATTGATTATGACATTATAGTGTTTAAACGATAGAACGTAACTTTAAACAATAAAAACAAATACAATATACAAGGTAAAAAAATATATACGTTTTCAAATCCAAAAAGTTGAACTTGGCTGTTTAATTAATTTGCTCGCTCTGCGCTAATAGTTATTATTAGCACCTAATATCAAGGTTTGATTCTATTTAATGACATCTTTTGTAAGACTCTTTCTTTTTGCTTTTCGTTACGCGCTTCTAACAAAAAGAAGAGATGGGGTAACCTTAGATAGCCAGAAGTTGGTTGAAGATATCAGGCAGGATATGTCGTTTTTCATAAACCTTTTCACGGATGATGTGCTCTGAATTACTTCAACCGCTTTATTCTTACTTCCTCGGCTTTTCAGAACACTTGTTCAATAGACAGTAACGCGGCCGAAAAGTGGTAGGACAATTCTTAGGGATTTTGTGCACAGTTTACAGCATGCAGTAATAAGGATACCGGCTAACAAATAATTCGCATATCTACCTAGAATACAGCTCGAAATCTGTAATATTGATATGGTTTTCAGTACAACTTCAGATCTGCGCAGTAGATCCTTCTCGATTTAAATAATGTGTGACGACATCTCTTCATTTTCGAAAAACCTCCTCGCTGTATTAGCATTATTCATGGTGCCGCTACAATTTGTTCTCGATTGATCAACTATAAATGGCAACTCAGTTCTAAACTTCTTCCTTGCGTTTAGCAATTTCTGATGTTCTCGTTTCTTTCCTAATTTGCCATTCTCTTATTTCTGTTCTATAAGGAAGATGTAAGATCTCGATGAAACGAATCAAGACGTAAAGAGGCTATATAAGAGGTTTAATGGGTAAACTTGTTTTGCACTACGATTTTTAATTGTTTCATCAGCTTCGGTCATATCAGTAATATTGTATTCTTTACTACACTTATACAAGATGCAACAATTAAGTAATGAGACTGATGTGAAAAGAATATCACTCATGTGTTTAGTCTTATTTAGTGTAATCTCCTTCAAAGTAGTTCCCTTCTGCTTGCACATACTTACTCCAGCGCTACTACCATTTCTGGTAACATTTCTAGAACTCTCCTTTTGGAATGTCCTCCAAAACTTCGTCACAACTTTTTGGACATTTTCTGTTGTTTGAAAATTGTGTCGCTTGACCACCATTTTGACTCTTGGAAATAGGAAAAAGTCGCACGAAGCGATATCGGGTGAATAACGCGGCTGTGGTAGTACTGAAATTCATTTTGAGGTTCAAAATTAATACACAGATAGTGCAGTATGGGATGGCGCATTATCGTGATGAAGAATCCAACTATCAGCAATATTTGCACGGACATGGAGAATCAGTTTTCGAAGTCTTTCTAAAATTTCTTTGAAGAAATATTGTTTAATTGTTTGGCCAGGAGGCACTCGCTCTTTATGAGCAATTCCCTTGGAATCGAAGAAGCGCACGAGCATGCATTTCACTGTTGATTTTGACATGAAAGCTTTCGAACACCATTGCGAACGATTTCAGGCACCCTGCCCATGTTGACAACAGTCCATGAAGTTGATGGTCGTCCACTACGGTCTTCATCTTCAACATTCGTTCTGCCTTCACAAAACATTTTATGCCAACGAAAAACTTGAGATATTGACATAACCCCACTTGCAAAAGCCTTCTGAAGCTAACCGTAAGTTATCGTCTCATTCTCACCCAATTTAATACAAAAAGAAATGGCATACTGTTGCGTAATATTTCGCGATTCCATTTCTGTAACGAGAGACAAAAACACGTGTTCCCTTATTACAGCACAACTCACGACTCAGCAGCCGCATCAATGTACCGCTTGGACTAGAAGTATATTAGAGATCAATGTCAAAGATGGAGCTCCTGCGCTTATGGCAGGGTTGCCACATCTTGAAGAAGAAATTAGTCTCATTACTTAATTTGTCGTACCTCGTATACATCAGCATAATATTATAAAACGAGTCAATTTTTTTCTTATGGATTTGAAAATCAACATATTTAAGGAAATATTGATGAAATAATCAAAACTGGAAACAGTAGGGAATTTTTTATAGGTACAGATAAAGCAGTAATTATTTAGCTGGTAGGTGAGAATCACACTTGTGGAATTCATAACATGAAATCACACAAAACGTTTATGTCATTCCGTTCATTGGACGGGGTGTGTAAGTCTATAACAAACTAAAATGCATCAATAATTTTATTAATAACGTTTTTTTAATTATATCTTTAGGGTACCTTTCAAGCATATGGAGTCAACCCTTACTATAGTTAAACTATGGGTTTAACATTTCACGTACTTATTGGGAGACACTTTGTCCTAATAGATTCCATTCAATTGAATGTTTAGCAATGCAAACATGTTAAGTACCACTGCATATTGACGTCATGTCAACTTCGTGGTATTATTTGATAATTTCCAGTTTGGACATAGGCTAGAGTACGCATTGTCATTCATTAGTAGCAAAGTCGTGTAGGATCGAATATTCTATTTATGTTATTTTGGTTGATTATTTATTAGTAATTTAATTACAACTATTACATTATTAATTTATACAAAATCAGTTATAAAAATGTGCTGCGCAATATTTGAACAATTACATAAAACTATCATTTCTGTAGCATTGCTAATTTCTGATTTTACTGATTTCAATGTTTTGAACATATTCTTTTAATATAAAATAGATTTTTGGATTAAAAGTGTATAATGTCTATTATAATAAGCAACAAAAGTTTTGAAAATGATGTGTTATCGAAACATTTATCGTTTAATTTAAAAAAGTTCCACAGTTGTAACCCAAAAATCTATTTTATTATAAATTCTAACTATCAAACTTTCGATACGTATACTCTTTTATTATTTATTAGCATTAAGGATGGATCCATACGAAAATGAAATCAATAATCTATGCAGGTCTGTGATGAAATATCAACAGTTGCAAATTCCAATTACGTGTACCCCAGTGATGATGATACTAAGTCAGAGCAGGAAGATACTGATAAAGTTAATGACTCCAGTCAAAATATGGATCAAGCAGAGGAAACCGATTTTATCAGATCTATATTTCTATGGCAAGAATGCAACCAAATGTGGAAAGGTAGTTTAATCTCGAAAGATTAGAAGGCGTAATGAAAACACAGTGACCCACTTTCCAGGAGTTTAGGGTAAAGCACGACATGCAAATTCATCTGTTCAGTGCTAGATGATCATGCTTCAAGACTGCATTGATATTATTGTTGAAAACGTAGATTATTATATCGAAATAATTCCTGTTAAGTATAGTGGTGACCTAATGGAGGCCTACCGATTTTAAAGAAATTCAGGGATTTATTAAATTACTATATTTAATTGGGCTTATTTGAATGAATATTGGCTATCAAACAGTATGAAATATGAGATATTTCCCGATGAAATGAGAAAGCGAAGGTTTGGTTTTACTAAAATGTAATCGCTTCGCTAATAATATGACTCGAAGTCAAAGAAAGCAAGTGGATAAATTATATGCAGTTCGTAGTATCATCGAAAAATTCAATAACAATTACGAGAAGAATTACCCGATATGCGAGTACCTAAGAGTAGATGAAATTTTACTGGCATTTAGAGGCAGGTGTGGGTTCCGTATATACTTGTCAAGCAAGCCAAATAAATGCTAGCTTAAGGTATTCTCCCCTGTTGATGCAAAAATATTACTTACTTCTCATATTGAGATATATGTGGGCATTCAACCTGAGTACCATATATATTTGACAATTTTGCTTATTCTATAACAGAAGGAATACGTTCAGGGTCGAGATGAAATATAACTATTGATCCTAGGTTCACGGAGTACGATATTGTAAAGAGACTTTCAAGAGAGTACTACTTATAGTAGCAGGTGCAATTAGGGTCAATGGAAGGGAAGTACCTCATAATCCTAATTAATGAAGCGTGTTGTTCACATTCACTCAAGACATGATGCTGTATCATATATACCTAAATAGAGCAGAAATGTGGTAGCTATTTCTATAATGCATCAAAATGGTGTTATGGATGAAGATAATGGTGATCAGAAGAAATTCGAGGCAATGATGTTCTGCAACAGCACAAAATCTGGAATGTTGATGGGATGATAGTACCATATAACGTTGCTATAAACACCGAACACTGGTCAATGGTGATTTTCTATGATCTTCTTAATAGCATAGCAATTAATGCATTAATCATAGACAAGGGAAGCAATCCAGATTGTGAATTTTCCAAAATACGCTGCTTATATAAAAAAAACTTTGCATAATAATATGAGAAAAAGGCGACCAACAAAAATTTGTCAAAAGCCGTGCGTACCTCAGCTTTACGGTTTACGGGTACTACCCAAGAAAATGTGCCAGATCCACAGCCAGGAAATAAAGGTAATTGCATATATTTAAAACGGCGCAAGATTCGCTTTTTCTGTTAAATTTACAAATGTTGGTTTATATGTATTCATACAGGCTTGTTGCTGGGATTGGTTGGAAAAGATGATGCAACAAGATTGAGCCTCGGTAGTTTGTGTAAAAATGTTTTTATATTTTACCATAATATAACTATTTTTGAACATACATTTCAGCATAATATGAGTTTCTGTGAATTATTTACACCATACCTAGAAATTTCTGAAAAAAAGTAAATAAAACGCTATTTTTATTTAAAGTGTGCTCAGTGTCCACAAAATAGTTTTATACCGATTTGCTATTCTAAATTTTCATTGAAACAGGTAAGCATTGAAGAAATACATAAATCTTTAAGTTAATAATAAGGTATGTTCCTCGAAGATCACACGCGATTAAGTGTAACTGAATCGATGTCCAACAAATGGACAGTTAATATGTATGGCTACTACTATTTCAGCTCTATTTAAGAACAAATAAAGTGAAATAATGCATTTATCCCATTCTAAAATTGCGTATTACTATATAATAATATATTGTATAAATTTTCTTGAAAATGCGGAAATGCGCTAATAAATTGCTCGACTTTGAATGTGTACGAGAAGTTTTGTAGAGTAAATTACACTATGTGGCAGTACCTTTATAATTTCCAAAAATAACGGCACTAAACCGCATTATGTCATTGACAGGCAGAATATTAGTGAGATTAAAGAGGATACATTATAAAATTAGTTTCATTTATGTATACAGGGCATTCTAAATAAGCGTGCCGCATATTACTGCAAGTTTTCAAATAGAATAACCTACATTTGTTTGCCGAAACTGGAGCCACATTAGACCCTTTCTTCAATTCGAGAATTTCTTTGCCTTAAAATGAGACGTTAACAAGTTATTAATTTTTTTAACAATTTTTGCCGGTTTACTTACATTTTAATAGCCACTCTACAGCACTTTGCTTCTTTGTAAGGGCCACATTATCCCAAAATAGTATAATATTTCGGTTTTTATACAGAGTCTCCAAAATTGTTATTTAGGTATTAACATCTTCTGTCCTATGGTACACCATTCTTTGAAAAGGTACACCCTATATCTAGTGAGAAGCAGCGATAGAGTATTTACATATCTTCAATTTGGTGCCAACATGTTTGTCTTAATCTCTAATAGTTTTCTCAAAAATTGCTATTAAACAAAAAGACGACTAATTGGGAACTTAAACCTATTTTTTTGTAAAACTATAACATGTTGATGCAGTCCTTAGCTGTAGTAGTGGTTTTAAACAATTTATTGTTTTTTCCTATGCCTCAAATTTGAATTTCCGAATTTGGCACCATTTGACCAGGAGTACGACATGCGGCCAAATGATGTCAGCAGCCAGTAGCGCTCGATGCTGGTAGTTGGGTAGCCGATCTTTGATGGTAAACATCTCGAAAACACGTTGGTGAAGTTTCTTTTTGCACAACACAAATAGCATGACACTTTAAAAATGTATAAGTGGGGTTTCGTACCTCATTATAAAAAAAATACATGTTTAAAGTGTGTTATAAATTTGATTCTAGATCCAACAGTAGCCAACCGAACATTTTCCTAATAATATGTAACATCAGTAGGAGCCACATTAATAATGCTAAAGCAAGCTTACAGCATGCTGAATAGCAATAATTTTTATATGTACCATTATCGTTATCATATTAATTAAAGTAAATTACCAGATGATGCTGCACAACACAATCGTAACACCAAATATTTTCTACAATTTCATCGATTCCATTTATTGTTAATGACGCCATATATTATTATGAATTCGGTGTTCTGGGCATATATTTGCTTTCAAAGTACAACTATTATTGTTCCATTTATTTTGTACATATCCTATAACATTATTACCATAGGACTCTCTTGATGATCTACAAAATAATTAATAATTACTTAAAGTAAGTAGTTAGACTTTTAAAAACAATTTTGAAGTATTTAACTAATTTGTTATAAGCAATGGTATACATTTATTTACGCTTGTAGGGCGCCTATGATTTCTGCTAAGTTGAACCGAAAATCATTTTTAAGAAATTCTCCTAGCATAAAAATATCCACTCTGAGCAAGTTGTTCGATGTAGCCTTTACATATCCTTTTTCCATTACTAAATAACTCAATGAACTGTTCCTGTACGATTACTAACGTTAAAGATAATTTTACAAAACCTCGAATATGTTGAGTATTGTGATGATACATAATAGGTGTTTGCGATAATTAAATCTCTTCGCACCGATCCAGCATTCCTTCTATACCCTTTATTAATAGTTTTTTGATATAACTGAGATAAAACGTTTCAACCGCTGTGGAACGGTTTAATTTTCGTAAACGCCCATAAAGAACTAACAGGTGCATTTTTACTGGCTCGTGACCTTACGACCAATAGCGTTACGTTCTTGATACTGACATTGAATTCGTAAACATTTCAAATTTGTAAAGTATTTTAAACAATGTTCTGATGATTTTTCAATGTTATATTATTATAAACGAATGTCTGTGACTATTTACTTTCATTGTTACTAAAAAACGAAAGCATTTTCCGATATATGAAAATACCCAATCCTTTACCTATGCATTACAACTCTTACGAGAATACTTACGAAACTGATCTAAACAATTCTTAAATATGGTAAACAGCTTGAAGTCCTTAGTAAACCTTTTAATTAATAACGAGAAGAAATGTCTGTAATACGACACATGTTCAAAGTGTCTACCATTTTACCCCAAACAAAGATCTACCCGATAAGATGGTTCAAGTTGACTTCTGATAAATTTTTATAAAAAGTAAAAGACCTTAGAGTGGCTATTAACATGTAAGTGATCTATGAATATCGGCAATAGATAACTAAAAAATTAATAACCTGGCAATGTCGCATTTTGAGGCAAAACATTTTAAAGTTAAAACGAGGGTGAATAAGACTCCCATTTCGGTAAACATTCTATTTAAAAAATTACAGTAATATGCGCCACCTTTATTTAGGACGCCCTGAATGAGTGAAACGAGTATTGTAATATATTATATAATATTTTGATTTTCAAATTTTTTATTCGTTCAACAATATAGCCGCAATCGAATAAGGGAACCAAAGGTATAGAAATACCCGCATAAATTGTCGAAAAACGCGAAGGTACGCAAAATGCGCTATTTCTACGATAGATAGTTATGCATATAAACTTTGCAGCAATTATAAATCGGTTTATTACAAATAAGTATTGAATGTTTCAAACATTTAAGTTTTCCTGTACAGATCTTAGACTTAATAAAGTTAAATTTACATAATCGTTCTGTCAATGCTATTTTGTCAGTTAGTCCATTATTTAAATTATGTAAGTACGCCTCGGATTTAGAGGGAAGGCAGATTAGGTGCCGGTCAAGGGACTGGATGCAATTCATTCTGTACAAATACGTATCCGAGTCAAGATATGCAAGTGCGCAATTCAGAAACTGTGAGTTTAAGTGTTTAAAAGATATATATTAATTTGTTCGATTAGACGTATTAGAAGCAATAAATAATCATCAGTTACGGGTATTATTAAATGTATTTATTTGGTCATTACGAATCAATAAATAAAATGAAAAACATTACTATACAACCACAACTGATATACTAGTAAGCAATGGTCCTTCGACCCGGATTAGTGACGTTATGGTGACTAAAGTGAAGTAATTAACGGTTAAAGTGTAGAATAAATTAATATTAATGAACATTACTTGTGCAAAATACGAAATAGATTCTTTAAAATAGCAGCTAAATACGTCTTCTGGATATGCAGGTAGTCGGTTACTAAGGATTAGGAGAGTCCGAAGATATAGCATTGTATTGAACAGGGAGGGAGTAGGACTTCAAATACGGCAAATAATAAAGAATTTTGGATTACGGTTAGGTAAGTGAATTGTTATCTATTTTTAGAAAGTGCGCAGTCCTATTATATAACTTACAATATTAATTATCATTGTTTCTAATTTTCCGCAAACCTAAATTTCTTAAATTATATCAAATTTATATATATATACCATTATTAATCAATTCATTTGCAATAATGGATGAGCAGCTAAAAGATGTAGCACATAAACGGGGAATAATAAAGGTAAATATAACTAGGTTTAGAAATTACCTATCTAAACTAAATAAATCGGAACCAAAGGGTCAAATCGAATTAGAAGCTCGTATGCACGACTTTCAAAAACTTGTATCCCAGTATAACGAGGTGCAAAGTCGCACAGAATATATAGATTCGAAAACAACAACGCACGCGGAGGAAAGGGAAAAATTTGAAAATGAATACTATTCTTTACTGTCTGAGTCTAAATTCCTTATAAGGTCGATTGGAAATACTGTATCGCCTATTAACCATAATCAATTTAATAATCATTTTGGCGCATTGAGTAATGAAATTAAACTTCCACCAATTAATCATAAAATATTCCATGGTGATTACGATCAATGGATGTCATTCAAGGACATGTTTTTCGCCATGATAAATTCCAACAAATCTTTGACAAATGTTCAAAAATTTACATACCGAAAGGCATCGTTAAAGGCTGAGCCAGCTCAAATTATAGATTCTTTAAATTTATCAAATGAAAATTATGCAGTCGCGTTAGATTCACTAATCGAACGTTATGAAAATACTGCCTTAATAACTCATAGCCACGTAAAGGCTATTTTTGAAATGCAATAAATTAATAATGAACATTGTAATTCGCTTAGGCATTTGTTGGATATATTTTCAAAACACGCTCGCGCTTTAGAGGCACTGCAGCATCCTGTTGAGTATTGGGATTTATTATTGACATATTTATTATCCACCAAATTAGACAAAGCAGCGCGAGGCGAATGGAAAAGTCAGGCGGCAAGGCAACCGTTGGTAGCTACCAGAACAAACATGATGACATTTTTACAAGAGAAATGTCTGATTTTAGAAGCAATTACTAAAAAAATTAACGTGTTTAGCAGAGGAAATAGCTATAGCAAGGGTAATAATGCGCATACTAAACGTCCATCGACTGCATTAATTGCGACATCTGTAAGTACATGCCCATTATGTAAAGGATAACATACACTGTTCTTATGTAAACAATTCAGAGACCTTTCGGAAGAACAAAGATATCAAGAAGTTAAGAAATTTAATTTATGTGTTAATTGTTTAAACGCTAATCATC
>JAHWXV010456364.1:0-11449 GCA_024586415.1 Phrixothrix hirtus
TTTAAAATTGCATTTTTATAGTTTATGATTTTTCTAATAATTATGAAATTTTGGTGGGTATTTATTTAATTGTTCAAATTGATCATAGCAATATGTTTGCTTAAGACGTGCTTGTAGTAATGTTTTCTATAAATGCTCTTTGGCTTTGTTTACTTTCTTTGAAATAAAACAATTTTAATATTTAATTTTTAAAAATATTGATTGCTTGATACCAAAATTATATGTTAAAAACACAAGATCCTAAATTATTTTATCTTAAATGTCAACATAACATTAATGCAATGAATTTTGGTTTAAAATTTGTAACACGTTCAATTGAGATATTCTAATACAAAATAACCAATTCTGTTTACGCCGACAATAACAATATCATCCCCTAATAACTGATATTTTATACAAAAAGTAGAACTGGAGAATACATCACTTATTTATTTATTTTGCTTTGCAAAAATGATTTTTAAATGTTTCGCTTACCTGTTAGATTTGTATACCGCAGATTGAGAAATATTTTTTTAAAATATGTCAGGTAAAGCAACATAAAATTATTTTAACGTTATCTTCTGGAATAAATATATTTAGAAACAAACGTATGTTCCTAATTCTAGATATACCAATGTGGAATACATATCAAGGGCAATGATATTATATCTGACACGGCGCGCACGCCAGGGTTAGACTAAATACTATACGTTTTTGAAAAAAATTTCATATGCAAATTTTGTTCTACAGGCTGTAGTGTACCCACAGTTAGGGGAGTGTTACTTATTTTTGGGACACCCTGTATAAGCAAATCAGTCATACTCTGTGATCTAGTTATCTGCCACGTATACATATAGATCTTTATATGTTTGAATCAAGAACTGGATGCAAACAAATTCTCTTGTACCCCCAAACTTGCCAGCGTTTGGCCATTCTCATTTGTTCTTTCATTGCTATATACTTTCAAGGTTTCCTCAGCATTAGCTCTTCCCACACTTACTCTACATTAAAATCCTCTATTTTATTATACGAATGAAAGCGCGATTTTGATCACCATCTCATTGGGATTGCATTTTTCTAATACATCCTTCAATTCGTTCCAAAACCCATAATATGCAACAGTTATAACTCTCCTTTTCTCAATTTTCAGTTTTACCCACAACATTCGCGTAGATACCACTTTGCTTCACTCATACATAATATATCTATTCTCCTATCATTAATTTCATCCACTATTTCTGTGTACTTCCTATAGATTCCTCTCATATTCTATGTTCCATTTCTCCATTCCATTCGCGCATTATTGTGTTCTGATAGGCCTATATCGTTCCGGCGACCACTATGGCTTTCATGACTGCGGCAATGTTTATTTCCTTTTTAGTAAAATTTAAAATTAAAGAGGACGGAGTCACCAGTCTCGATCGCTTTCTTCTGATGATATCAGTACACTACTGGTTAGTTTTGGCATGATTGCCTCTGTAACACAAACGTAGCAACATTCTCGGTCCTCCAGAAATGCCTAAAATTATTCTTACAAACTAAGCTCCCACCTACAACAGGCAACAGGCAGTGGTTTATACTCGATCATTAGAAGGTTCATGCAGTGCACTCACGCACCCAATACATTTTATAACCCTATTGTGAAATATTAAAATATTAGCCTAACAGTCATCCGAATAAAAAATTCTTTTCCAAAACCATCACTATACATTAAACTTTTGTGTCTGTCATATAATAGTCTTCTCATAATCCTAGCCAAGAAAAACTAATTTTTGTATACCTTAAAATTGCATAATTCAGATTTTTTAAGGATTGCCGGTTTAAAGTGGTATAAAATGTTGAAAAGTGATCGTAGCAGAAAAAGCATAATATTGAAAGGTCAACGTATATTTTTAGGATATATTAACTTCCCCCACTAATACTACTAATATACAAAATTTATTTCTAGACTGTAACCATATTGCTGAAATTTCGATATTTTCAATAGCGTTTTACCAAAAAACGATGTTATCTTCGAAAAAATTCCAGGAGACATGTTTTGTGTACAATATTGATTGTGCAAATCGAACTATGAGTTCTATATCTTATCTTCTTTCAAAGAAAATTGCCAAAAATTATTTTTGGAGATGACTCAAACGGTCTACGGTGGTAAACCTTGTTATAACTTATTCCTTATACTATGCCTACCTGTACATAAATTTTCACCTAATGGCTTTGATAAATAGAGATTGTCGACAGTAAGAATACTTCGCCTCCTATAAATCTAGTACAAATGCCTTTTCAAATTTTTGTTATATTACAATATAATAAAAACAAAAAAGGGACACTTTTAACTTTCGTTACTTCAGAATGACAAAAGAACTTACTGAAGACGAAAAAATAAGAATTATAGAATAGTTTAACGTAATGTGGAAATTAGGCTTGTATTAAATTTATCTAACAGTTTATTTGATTTATTTATTTATTTTACAATAATCGGTGAAAATAGAATAGTATAACGTATCGTCAAAATTAGGTTGTACTAAATTTATGTGATCATAACTATACATTGAAATGATAAAATGGTAGCCGCCAAAGCTAAAACATATCGGAGTGTATAGGTGGAGGGATAAATACGCTAACTGCAGATCTGTCTAGGGGCAAGATGTACACTGCCCCAAATAAAAGAATGGACAAACAGAATTTTCTAAGGCCACCTAAATACAGAATAAATGAAGTGTAACTAATTGTGACAGCATCCTGAAGGGGGCCTGGCTTCGTTTGAAAGTGATAAGGATCTTTAAAATCAGTAGCCTACACAATTGGTAGATAATTTAGAATATTGGTTATAATTTTGTCCATTCTTTTTTTTGGGCCAATGTACAATTGCTTGGTATAACAGAAATAAAAAAAATGTCTTTCATTGAAGTTCTGGAATTTTCAATTTTCCTATATTTTTCTTAGCCCACTATTTTTGTATTAACTGTAATTTTATCATTACATAGTTACAATATTAAAACTATGAATCTATTCTCATCCGATGCTTTTTTCTCTAAAATATCTTGTACCGTTCATTTGCAGTTAGTTTAAAGTAAAAATATCAAAAGACTACTAAGCTAAGAAAATGACTTGCTGCTTGATAAAACACAAAACAACCATTTAATCCCTTTTTAATGAAATGGTACCAGTAGAACAAGTTTGTGGTAAATGTGGTTAGTTATTGGTGAAAAGACTTACAAATACTCATTTATGGAAAACTCTAAATTAATTTTTGTTGAAAGTATGTACACAGACTGAAACGCTTGTACTGCGCTCTTTCGGATGGAATCGTTACGAGTTGTCTATTGCACAACCGTTCAGCTGAAAATAAATGCATTTTCTTTCCACACTACTAAAAACTTACCTAGGTACTTTAAAATAATGGCAAATGTTTGTTTAAAATTTCTGTGTAAATCGGATTACATTTTAAACAAAATTCTCCACCGTTCTACAGCAAATTTGTATTATTACACTTACACAGATGATGGTATTATCCAACATGAACAAGTAATAAAATCAAAATAACGTTTACTTATTAAATTACCTATAAAATTAAAGAAACGAAAATAATAGTTGCTTACTTTATTTAAAATACATTTTATGTACGATTTCTGCATAAAACTTCAAATTTTTACACGTCATAACTCAATTATTAGAAGTTTTAATATAAAATTATGTCCAAAGATTGGTAAATGTATCGTAGTACTATCTGCTTTTTGCTTTTTCTTAAAAACGATTACTAAAAGTTTTTGTTTCAAGGACAACTTATATTTTTTAAGTAGATTTTTCGTAAGCGTATATTTGTCTGTACGAAGTAAATTCAAAACTGCTAAAATAATGCACTAAAAGCAATACAAATATTAAATTATAAATTAACAAAGAATTAGTAATGTTTCAAATTGAGACATATTATTTAAATTAATGGAGTACATATTTCATGTGTGCGCGCGCGTTCGCCCGTGCGTGCGTACCTGCGTGCGCGTTTGTCTGTCTGTGTGTGTGTGTGTGTGTGTGCGCGCGCGCGCGCGCTCGCGCGTTTGTGTGTTTAAACACGATAACTCAAAAACGAAAAATTGTAGATAAACAAAATTTTATGTTTATATTTATATCCATCCGAGCACGCAATTTTAGCAATGCCATTAACATCGGATAACCGGAAATACAAATTTACTCTTGTCATTTTTTGGTTTTTTGAGATATTCTCGAAATTGGCTCAAACGATTTTTTCAAAATTTAGTAAATTTGTTAGACATTTATTGAACTTTCATATAATTTAGGCAGTGACTCAGAAAATTTTCCGTACATAGAGTAATCAAAAGTATCTTCACTGTTAACTCTAAATAAAATAACTATGAAACTAAAAGTTCTAGCTAAATGAAAATTTATATGAAATCATAACTACCTTTTATGCAAAATTAATAATTTGGTTAAAATCGAATAACCGGAAGTACCATTTTATTTCTGTTAGTTTTATACATTTTCTGAATTTTTCGTTTTTCGCGATTTTCTTGAAATCGGCTGTAACGATTTTGTTGAACTTAGTATATTTCTTATATAGTTAATTCCATTTCATATGAACCAAGTGCTTTCTCTAATAAATTTTCGAAAATCGAGTAATCGGAAATACTTAAAGAATTAGTTGTGAACAACATATCTCAAAAACAAAGTATCATATGAAAATGAAATTTTATATTTTAGTTTTTTATCTTCTGTATATAATTTGGTAAGGATTTTGTTAAAATGGAATGAACGGAAGTACCGCTTCATTTTGCGAATTTTGAGTGTTTTGCGATTTTCCCGAAAACGGCTGCAACAATTTCTTTAAAACTTGCTAAGGTTCTTGTTGATATTTTACGTGTACTTAATGGTTTTTCTGAAAAGATGCGTTCAAACGAGTTATAAAAAATCTCTGGAGTTAACCAGCGTTTTACGTGTCCAGTAATTGAATGGGTGACCGTTACAATTATCGTTTTCAAAATAAACATAAATAATATTTTAATCATTTTGGACATTATATAGGTAAAAAAAACTTGTATGTTGTTTCACACCAGAGTTTTTTCTATTACAACACCCTTAGACACTATTATTCATATCCTAATTATAGCTTATAGCTTTTATTAAATTTGTTTATGAGATCTTATTGTTATTTTAAGCAACCTTTTCTCTTATGCAATTACGCAAGCATAATGTTCGGACGCTGAAGGCAAGAATACGCAAAACAAGAGGATGCTTAAAATCAGTGAGCATGCGTGAGTTTCTCAATCTGGGTTCAGAGAATATGTGACGTTATACGGGGTTAGAATCGGTATCAACACTTGGAAATTTTTCTCTACTTTGCAGGTAAGTTGGTAAGTTTTTACCCAGTACTAAGGTATCTTTTTGTAATCCTCGTCAGCAATAATTACTAAGGCTGAAATAATTGCAACAGCTACTTCTTCAGTTAGCTCTATGCTTATCAATTTTCTCAATCCAACTAAAGTAATCGAAACTAGGTATCCGCAATATGCAAGTTGCGTATACAAAAGACACGTAGCTCTTCATGCATATCATGTGTAGTTCAAAAGTGTTGGTTTTAATATCTGACATGTTTAATGATACCAATTTCTATTTTTATTTTAAAGCTTTGATATGCTTATTTTCATTTATTATGCATTTCCGACATGCAAAATATTAAAGTTTGCTTGTTCACAAATGTATGTAGAAGATAAATTAGGGTGTCATATGTGTTGTCTATGCATTTCTGTAGCATGGCTTGCATCTACGATATTAATTTTGCTACAGAATACCACTTTGGATTTTCTTCCAAATATCTTACATCACTAGATAAATTGAATTTTGTGGAATTCTTCGATTTCTTTTCTTCTGTATAACTTTATCAATATAGAAAATAGAAATTTGGAACTATTACATAGTGCGGCATTGTGCATCGATTGACGTAGTTCAAATTTATCAAGGTCTACTAGATTTCACTAATCGATTGCCAACTGTTTTTCTTATTATAGTCGCTTTATTAAATTTTCACTTCTGGGCAGATCACCTTTTTATTTTTAAAATGGTATCATTCAATAGCTTTATTCAAATTTTTTAACTTTTTAACTTATAAACTTATGAGCAATGATTCGAAAACATCTTATGTATGACAATTATCATTTTTGTGTTAAAACTAGCTACATTTTACCATTGCTTGCACACTATTGTAATCACTAAACGAAAAATGTATATGCTTTCAAGTGAAGAAAAGGCAGTTATGTTATCAGGATCTGTTTTCTTTCTATAACAATCAGAAAATAGTAAATTGAAGTCGAACGTTTAACAAGTAAAATTGAACCAACCGTTATTAATAAATGCTTAAAATAAGCCAAATCGATAAATATTGTAACAAATGTTCAAACAGCGCATCGTTGTTGTCTAAACAATAGACGTCGAAAAATGTTCCATCATGACAATGCTCGACAGTGCTCGACAAACAATCGATTATTGAGCTAGAAATAACACTGAACTGAAGCAACAACTAGTATAAAGTTCTAATATGAGCCTTTACAACTTTACGTTTGCTGAAGAAGCAGCCGAACCTTATAAAAACAAATTTCCTACTTCTGAGCTGAACAAGTGCTTCCACAATTGGTTCGAACGATATGAGAAAAGTTTATTGAACTCGATAGTGAATACATTGACAAGCAACAAAGTAATCGTTATAGGATTTTCCCTTAACATTCTTCTGTGTTGAGTGTACTCAAAGATGGGAACATATTAAATCAACCCGAATTAGTGCGTACTAGATCGATAGCAACTCGGCCTTTCTTCGGGTTACAAGGGCCGAACTCTACCTTTTTACTAGATCCCCAAACGGGAGCACCTGGTTTTCTTTGTTTCTTATTCCAAAGAAGTGTATGACACAATAAAAGTTATAGTAATTGCGATACAACCTATTTGTTCCTGCCACTTTTTAATTAATGTCGTACAGACATTCTTTTACGCTCCGTAACTAGTACAAGAATCTTCAAATATAGAGTTTATCAGAGCAAAAGATGATCGGCTCTCTTTCATCGATGAAAGAATACAATTTTTAGTCAAATTAAATTCAACAATTCTGTACTTCAATTGTAATTTTAATTACAATTATAAAAAATAAATTAAACTAAACATAGTTTTAACGAAAATTTAACTATGATATTTTGAAGATCTGCAGTTTTCATTGCGAACACGCTCCAAATAGGGCAGTTTTCAACTAGCAAAATAAACATATTTATCTGAAAAATGTCATTGATATAGGAAAGGGCGTATCCTTAATTTTTTTCGATTTTTCGCTACCGTTAAAGGTCGATTATATATGACAATTTAATATTAAAGGCTTGCTTTTTATTTTCTTTAGTGGAATAGTTTATTGAGAAATTATAATGAATCATTATATTTGTCTTTGACTTTTAGCATTGGAGGTCTGAGCTTCGTTAAGTGTTGCTGACATTCAAAACCTAATGTCACAAGTAATATTATTATTTTGTAAAATATGGATGCTTATCTAGTAAACTTGTGTTTATAAATATTTAAATTAACATAAAATAATATATGAATTGTATTAGGTCCTAATTTAATGTCAAAATATTCAAAATACGATAAAAGGTCGTTTTCAATTGATGATTTAAAAATTCTAAATAGTTATTTACGTAACAAGTCAAGAAAGTGGCAATTTACTTTACAAGGGAGTAATTCAAAGTACGAGGCAAGAAGCATAGTACTTTTAGTCCCTGGGTAAAGTAAACATACTTTCCTGACAAAGTATACATTTTTTTCTGTACCCCATAAATTATTTAAAACTGTTTTATAAACAAATAACAATCACAGATGTCAACTAAGGTGAAATTAGTAAACATACATAACTATCATCTAGTACTGCAATAGGCGTGATGTATGGATTTTACGTGCCAAGTTAGGTACTGATCAACTTTCAATACTCAAGATAGTCACGAAAGTTTGACTTAATTGACGAGTTCAGGAAATAATTAGGTATTTACACATAATTCAAATTACCAATTAAAATTCTTTCCAATTGAAAATTGTTTATTTGAATACCATCAAGTATTTAACAAATTTCAAATCAAATTAAGTTCAAGTTGAAGGTTTCCTACAAAATTTGAATGTTAATTTGTAATTGTTGTCAACAAAAAGTTTAAATAGTCATTGTTACATCGGTATTTCATTCGACCTTGCTTATTATTCAATTGTATTTACGCTTCTAACCTTCCAAAAACAATTCTAATTTAGAAAACACGAACCTTTTAGTTTTTATGCTTTAATCTATTACAAATTCCTGACCCAAAAAAATTCTAAACTACGCTAGATGATTAGAATGGGCGGAAAAGGGTTATTCATTAACAATTAATTACATCGGATTAAAATCCAAAAAACTTTGCCATCTCTGCTTCAACTTGACATTTTATAAATAATGCTAGGAATTTGTCATTGATTTGTTTATAAAAAATTGCTAGAGCAATTTCATATTATCAAATTATTTGTTTATTTTTTATGTTTACAATGTGATGTATAAACCTTCATTTGCAAAAATTTCTCTATATTAAAATATAAATTAAAATATTGGTTAATTTCAATTTGGCACTTTATACCCAAGTTTTCAATGACCTACATTCCGATTGTGGGTCTCAACATATTTCCATATATTTTTATCATAAATGGAATGCTGTCTTCTAAAAAAGAAACCAGTTTAATATTTCCTCATGAAAATCATTGCATCATATTGTCTTAAAACAGTGTTTTTCAATTATTCACAACATCTTGTGTGTCGATTCAATTTATGAAATGGTAACATTAAATTGTTTTTGATTTTATTTTCTTGTTTTTATTCATCTTTAGTGTCTTCCACTGTTTCGAATATGGAAAGTATATCGCTTTAACAAAAGGTTGGAAAACAATCTTAGGAAAATGAAAAATATTAAATATTTATATAAACAAAGTTTATTTTTTATTCTGTGCATTACTTGTACCATGCGATCATTTAAATATCAGTTTCCAATGGGCTGTGAAAAAATGCATGTCTTATAACAAGTTCGACTTGCTGCACTGCACGGGTTTGATGCATATTAGCTGCTTTCTATTCATAAAAAATAGTATAAAAACTAGGAAAAATACAAAATATTGTACTTTTTTTGTAAGATGTGCACTGCACTGGCGCAATGCAGCAAATCGAACTCGCCATTAACTTAATCCGTTATCAGCAATAATTATTTGTCAAATTGACAGTTTGAATTTATCATATTTTACCGAACGTTTACGAGAATTTAAAACGAAGGGTTCACAAAAGCGTTGAATGCAATGGTCATCATTTCGTACATTTTTTATAAATATTGTAAATAAATTTCCTATTTTAATTAAATAATAAAGTTCTTCGCACCAAATTTGTTGACATATATTTGCAGGATATGTATTGGCTTTGGTTGGCGTGCATGTGCATAAGCTACGTTCTACCGAAAAATTTCATGACCCACTGGGAACTAAAATTTAAATGATCGCATATTATATACCGTCCATATTTGAATTAAATATTTTTTTCTAGAAGCTTGAAACAAAGTCAACTATCATATGCTATTTAATTAACATAAATTTGACCTGCACGGTTTATTAAACGCTTGTCATTATTTGATTAGCAAAACACCTATAAAAATGTAGATTGACTTTTATATTAGTGTGAAGGGTAGAGTTTATGAAATGCAAGAAAATACGAATAAGGGCAAATTTAGCGTTGTAGTTTTCTACACCAGTTTTCAAGAAAAAAACACAATCAAAGAAAATACTTTTTAATATATCGTTTTAAAAATACCTACTAAATATCTATTTATAGGAGAATAATAACCAAGTTTAGCGGTGCTTAAACTGGCGGTACCTAAATATATAAATAATGTAAATAGGATATAGATGACATGTTACAAAATAAACACTTATTTTTATCTACATAAATTAAATATAAATACCAAAAATCTGTTAAATATTACACTTTGTACTAAATGTTAAATTTAGGAATATGCATATGTAAAATAACTAAAATAATTGTCTAAAGGCACCTCCACACGATATGGCCAAGGTTGGTCAATGTGGAGTTGGTAAATATTGAATTTACAATGGCCAACTTGATATTGGTGAAACAATGTCTCCACAATATATTATCATAATATGCCATTGTTTACTATATGTCTGAAATACTTTAAAATAATCAAGAAAACCAGGAAAATTAGAAATAAAGAAATCGAGATTATTTAAAAGTATTTCAAATAGACAATAATGTAAGCTAAATTGTTGCATAAAATAACTATGTTACAATAAGTGCAGAATAATATGTTTAGTCATAAGTAACAAGCTTAAGGAATTTGCTGGGGTATACAAGATCAGCGAAACATAAATTGCAAGTATAATAAATTATTTAAGAAATCGCTGAAAATCTGCGTAATGTAGATAAGTAAGATACGAAGAATTAGGAATTAAAAGAGAGAAAATTTCTGGCATTAATTTAAGCTAAAGTTGAACTTTGAATTATTTAAAATATAGAAATTAAAAGTAGGTAAGAAATCCATTTGTAAACATGTTGAAAGACCGCACGAAGCGAAACAATCAGATCTAGGTTATAGAATTGTATATAACGTTAAATTTTTGTTTTAATAAACATTCTGTTAAATGGTTCATTGTTGTTTAATTAGAGTCGTGCTAATCACTTGAGTAAAATCTTGATGGTTAGTACATCTTCAATTCCAAGTCGTAAATAAGTTTATTCTTAAGGCTTAGAACAAGTTGGAGATGAAAGCGGATGTGCATAAGAAGACAAGGAATTGTTATTCCGAAGCACATTCTTACTTTTAGAGTACTAAACCCATCACCATACTTAACATAGTATGTTAAGTATGGCAAGCAATGGCTAATGTTGTGTAACTAAAGTAGAGAACGCACATATCAATCGTTTGCACATGCTTCTTCGAAAAGTCATTTTCCCTGTTGTGTAGATGAAACTATCAATATATTGATATATACCAACGTGAATTTTCCTTTGATATGTGCTATATTTATTATTTCTAGAGCGAACTTTACACAACACCAGCATTAATTTACTCTATACATCATATGACAAGTATTTAGATGGACCTGAAAAATTATTAACGTTACATGTCTATTTTTCAGAAATTAGGTACTTTCTTTAGTGAATGACGAAAAGCGAAATTAATGAATATTAAACAAAACTAATCGAAAAATATTAGAACAGAAATAAAAATTAATTCAATTTGAACCTCAGAATTTAAATTCCGCGCCAGTAGGGGAAGAAGGAGAGTTCTAATCCACTCCTCCCCTCCTCCAGTGCACCGGAGGTGCACCCGGTGTACCGGAGGAATATTTAATTCGCGCTTTTATTCGCGTAATTAGAGCGCGAATCCCGCGAATTCAGCGATAAAAAGCG
>JAHWXV010456434.1:0-14406 GCA_024586415.1 Phrixothrix hirtus
ATACGAGGTACCATCGAATAGTTCTATGTTAGCTTTGATCTATAAAAAGCATTTTACTTATCCTATTTGAATGTCAATGCGTCCCTAACCAGGACATAAACTCCTTATCGTTACTTACTATGTTATATTTTTCTTGTTATTATGATCTTGTTGCTAAATCAGTGTTATTATATCTGACTGATAACATTGTGGGTATCTGAATAAATACCTAATTACTTGTTAAATTATATTGTTATAATTGCACCGAACTTCCTTCTTTTCCTGATTGACTTTTCTTTAGGTTTTCTTAGGTCTACTATACAAGAGGCCGAGTTCGTACTATAAGTAAACTTATTATAGGAGGACATCTTGTCGTTCGGGTGTTCCTTTGTGGTTTTCTATTTTTTTTATAGTGAACGACTGGCGCTCTATTTGCTCTTTACTGTACTTTCTTTTCTTGTTTCTTTTACCTTAAGCCGGCTTTGACGTTATCCAAACTGAGAAGAGACCAGCCGTGAAGTGTTATGCTTGACAACTTTATACCTACACCGATTACACCTCACCCCCCTACTCTACCGCATTGCTACTGAGCTAGAATCCGTGGCAAGATCTTTGTCTAATTTTATTTTATTTTCAGCTTAGTAATAAGAGTCACACATTCTGCTAACACTTGCCGCCCTAACCAAACTTTCACCGCCACCGTCAATACTGTTCCAGGAAACGCTCACATCAAGATGAGTTTAACCATCAATGCTAAAGATATTGCTCAAGTAAGCAGCCATATCGTTAGTAACAGTAGAAGTGCCTTAAAATTTTTAAATCATTGTATCGCCAGTCAAACTATCAACACCTGACTGCAGCATTTAAAAACAAATGACAGATTGTTTATTAGCGCTATTAGAAATGCTGAGCTAAGTGTTGGTAGTGTGCGAAAACTTTTGGCATGTTTAGGTCAATTAAAACGCTGTCAAATATTATTATTGCGTAAACATGAAAGAGCTGTAGGTCAAGGTTTTACTACTACTACCTCTCGCACTAAGAGGATTAAACAGAGCGACTACGTAAAATTGTTCGATGTAAACTGTTGTTTTGCATCTAGAGTCCGTACTGATATCATCTTAAATTTAAAACATGTAGATATTACCGCCTTTGTATGTGACGCATTTTTTCTCTTCAAAACATTTTAAAACAAATACCTATGATAAAAGTTAATGGGTCGTTTATCGGGGAGTTTATAAAGCACCGTGTTGATGGGAGAGAGGGAGCCGAATTTAAACCAATGGTTTCAGGAGCACATGGTTGATAAAATTTTGGCGAAATTGGAAGACTTTCAGGAGAAGGAGAGCACCTCAGCTTTGCGAGAAATCCTATCCCTGGAAATTAATATCAATAAAACTGAAATTGGAAATGAATTATCTTATATTAGGCTACCTGAATCTATTGCCAGAAAGTAGGCATGTGTTAATGTAAAAAACTATGACGACGATGCATGTTTTGCGTGGTACGTAATTGGCGGCTTTGTATCCTGCTAGTATACATTCTGATAGAATTTCTTCCTATCCGCACTGGTCTACAGTTGTGAATATGCAAGGAACTGATTTCCCCGTTAAACTTAGTCAAATAACCAAATTCGAAAAACAAAATAATATTTCCAATTAACGTGTACACTTTAGAATTAGAGAAAGAAAATTTCACCGTAGTACCCAGTCGTCTGAAAAAATCAAAATTAAACAGACATGTAAATCTACTTTTAATTCAAGACAAATATTTTCTGTCAAAAGCAAACGAACATAGTGATAATGACCCCAACGATGACGTAAATATTAAATATCACTACTGCTTAATAAAAGATATTTTGCGGCTTTTATTTAAACAATTAAGTAAATATAAAGGTAAAAAGCATTTATACGATCGCTGCCTAAATTATTTTACGAGCGAAGCTAAATTAAAAGAGCATATAGGGCATTGTGAAAAAATGTATACCTGTAAAACCAATTTTCTCAATTACGATTTCGTAGAGTTTAAAAATTTTACAAATCAACAGCCGGTACCCTTTGTACTATACTAGGATTTCGAATCAATTCTGATGCCAATATTGCCCAACCAAAACGCAGATAAATTTAAGAAAACCTTTTCGTTTCAAAATCATAAGGCTTACAGTACGGGCTTGTATTTAAAATGTAGCTATGACCCCAATTTCTCCTTTTACGCTTCCTATCGCGCTCAAAATCCTATGCCATGGTTTGTGGAACAACATAAAGCTATTACAAAAAGCGTTTCTGTCAAATTGCTAGAAATAAAACCGATGCGAGATTCTCCACCTATATATATAGCCACGCATTGCAACATTTGCGGGAAAAAATTTACGGCTAAACATGGATCTTAAAATAGCATTGTGAGATACCATAATCATTTAATGGGGGAATTTCGGGGATTTTCGCATTCCAATTGCAATCTAAATTACCAAAAGTAGTTTATTATAGCCGTTGTCTTTCATAATTTGAGTGGATATGATAGCCATTTCCTTATTACGGACATTACACAATTAGGAAAAATCCATTTGGTTCCGATGAATAAAGGAAAATACATTGCTTTTACGTTGGACTACGAAGAAACCAACATATATTTCCGATTCATAGATTCAGTTAGGTTCACAAATGTTTTTTTGGACGAACTCGTTTCTACAACCTCTATTTAAGACTTAAAATACTTAAAATCAGAATTTAGCCTTCTTGATGACGATTTGTTTAAACTACTCGCGCGTAAAGGAGTATTTCCCTGTGACTACGTAAGTTCTTTAGAAAACTAAACGATACGCGGCTACCATCAGTGCTGCTATCAGTTAACGCCTTTTCCAATAAATTGAATGAAACGGTAATCTCCGAGGACGATTACAATCATACGCAAAAAGTTTGTCAAAAATTCAAAATTCAAAATTTATGTAAATACTCGGATTTATATATGAAAACGGACATTTTACTCCACTGCGACGTGTTTCAGAAGTTCCGTGACGTTGCACGCAAAAGTTACAACCTCTATCCTGCTTGGAATTATACGTTGCCTGGCTATACTTGGAATTGCATACTAAAGTATACCGGATGTAAACTAAATCTGATAAAAGTCATTGACATGATCATTTTTATGGAAAGGGGCATTCGGGGAGGAATATCTCAATGTAGTAATCGATATTCGGAGGCTAACAACAAGTATTTGGGTGAAAACTACGATCCATCGAGACTTAGCCAGTATTTACTGTATTTAGATGTAAATAATTTATATACTTGCCCTATGGAGGCTTTAAATGGTTAGAAAATTGCGAAGAAAAAGCTAATGTTTTGGATATTCCGGATGATTCAGAGACAAGCTATATTTTAGAAGTATACTTGGAGTATCCACAAGATATTCATGATCGTCATAGAGATTTTCCGTTTTGTTGCCAACATCTTAAACCGTTAAATTCAAAAATTCCAAAACTCATGACAACGCTGCACAATGAAACAAACTACATAATTCCTTACCGCAATATAAAGCAAGCGCTGTCAAACGGGCTTGTCCTAAAGAAAATTCATAAAATCTTAAGTTTCAAACAATCCGCGTGGTTAAAGCCATATATTGAAATCTGCACAAAATAATTTCAAAGAAAATCTATTTAACTTATTTATTAACGCAATTTTTGGTAACACCATGGAGAATATTCGCAAGCGTCGTATTGTTAAACTTATTAGGTAATAGGAGGGTCGCCACGGGGCTAAAAATTTAATTGCTAGTCCAAATTTTCAAACCCGAACCATCTTTGATGAAAATCTTATGGCTATTGAGCTTTCCAAAACCGAATTAATATTTACTAAACCTATATATATTGGCATCGCCATATTAGATATATCAAAAACTTGCGTTTACGACTTCCACTACTCCTATATGATTAATAAATTCAACGTATATGATTGTAAACTTATGTACACAGATACAGACAGTTTAGTGTCCGAACTTAAATGTGATGATAATAAATATTCAATTTCTCTAGTCAGCAATAAAGTCCCCGGACTTATGAAAGATAAACTAAACGGCCTATTAATGACCCATTTTATTGATTTGCGTTCGAAAATGTATTCTTTTACGGTTGAAGAGCGGAAATGCGTTAAGAAACCAAAGGGCGTTAGATATAGTATTGTAAAAAATAAAATCACTTTTTAAGATTACGTGGACTATTTGAAGCTGCGAAAATCCAAAGAAATTGTTCAAGGAAGCATCAGATCTTATACGCATAACGTTTACAGCACAGAATAGCGTAAAATTGACGATAATAGGCATTTACCTGGCAATAGTACCGATACAACCGATACATTACCTTACGGGCATTACGAAACTCATCTTGGCCAATTGTAAATATTATTTGTATTTGTATTTTTAATAATAATTATATCTATGTTTAAAAATAAAATAAACACTGTATTATTTGTATTTTTATTTGTATTTTTAATAATAATTATATGTATGTTTAAAAATAAAATAAACACTGTATATAATTAAATCTTATTATTTTATTTAACTATTATACATTTCAAAACTTAAGAACTAATTAAGTAAAACAGAAGCATCTTCCCAGGTGGGTCTTGGAAGCCAATCCATTTGATGTAAACTTTCCTTCCTTTGTGTTTCAGTACCTTTTCAACTAGGTAGACATCGTTGTGAGTCGTCTTCTGGAGGTCCTGTTCGTAGAAGCCTCCCAGAATGGGCTGGTTTTGCATGTCGAGCAGTTTATAGATAATCGGATAGGTAATTTGAGTTTTAGCAATTTTAAACAGTTCGGTGGACCAATTGGATGTAAATCCTTTTTCAAATATTCCTTTGAATTTGCTGATTTGTACTACGTCACCAACTTTGTAACGATGTCTGCCGAATATCTCCAAACGATTTTTTTCGTGTTAGAACTGACGGCAACAGGCTTCATTCCAATAGTTCTATGTCTACGATTGTTATAGCTGCTCGTGACGTCATCCAGGAAATCGATCCAACGATATTTTCTAAGCAAACTGAACGTCTTGTACAAATCTTACTTAATGGTTCTAATAACTCGTTCTGTCATTGTAACTTCCTTAGTTGAATAAGTAAAGTAATGATTGATGTTGTAGGTCTTCATTAACTTTGCATATTTATCATTGTGAAATTCTTTGCCATTATCAGTCTATAAATTTTGAGGAATACGGTGCACATCATTTTTTATAATGGAAGCCATAGCTTTAGTAACATCCTCACTGGCCTTTGACTTTAGCGAGCGAGTCCATAAAAACCTTGAATAACAATCAATGTCCGCTAAAATGTATTTGTAACCTTTATTTTGTTTAGAGTAAGGTATAAATTTGCCTAAATCTGCCTACCATCGCTCATCTAGCCCCTTAATTATTGTTCGCCTTTGAGGATAGTTTCTCCTAGCAGGTTTATGCAGCTCCTTTACGATTTGTTGTTTATACATTATTACATTAACAAATAGCTAAAGCTTATTGACGGTCTACACGTAAAAAGTATATGTAACCGGCGTCGTCTAGCTCTTCTAAAATTGCGGCTATTTCGTTATCGTGAACTGAATGACCTGCAAGTTTTTTGGCCCAAAGAAGCTGTAATTTTCCGTGTAATTCGTGAACACTGTCCCAATACCTGTACTATGGTGAATTTCTGTTAGGATATACTTCTTTCAAGAGTTCACCGCCTAGACTACTATAACGTTTCTTTTTTGCTTTGTGTGCCTCTGAAGCAGCCGACATTTCTTGTTTTTCGCCTTCATCCAATATAGGTTTAATTACATTTACATTCTTGTAGTATTTTTTGCCTCTTATTTGACCAGTAGGGGTAAAATTGCAACTTAACACGTTTGTGCTCAATATTATTCTTCTATAGTTGTCTCTGTCTGTTTGTGCAACTCGTGAATAAATCGGTTTCTTCATAATCAACAGATCATATAAACCAGACGTGCCTTCATATTTTTGTCCTTTAATAATTAGATCGTTACCTACTATTCCTACTGAATCTTTACCAATTAGCGATTTATCGGTATTGATATTATACGTAATTCCGTATGTAGTGTCAATGATGTTCTTTGTATCCCTAATCATAAATTCGAGATAGTACTGAGGTAGTTCCGCATATTGTTCAAAGAAGGCATCAGCACCAGGCTCTTCCAACAGGGAAACCAACGTTGCCGAATCGGTATGGACCGAAGGGGACAGTGATAGCAACAGTGGTGGAGCAAGTGATAGGTCTATAGTGCCGATTGGCACATCTCGAAGAAATCTATCCTCACCACCATCAGGAGCTGATTTTACTCGCAAACGCGAAGATGTTGTTCGTGGAAATAAAAGCTTTGGTGTTCGGGTTGCTTTTGTGGTAGTTGGAGTACCAGTAACTGCAACAGCAATTACTTCTTCTTGCTTCTTTATGGGGAAGGATAGGGATGGTTGTTGTCGATTAATTTTAGAAGCAATTTCCATAAGAGGTTTTCTAATGGGCTTATAAGTTTTCTCTATAGGTCTCGGTGTTAGTTGTCCTCGCTGTAGTGCTCGATATTTTCGTTTTACGGCAGAACGAGCTTTAATAATTTTGCGTTTTAACTTTTTCTCTTTTGTATCAATATTTACTGCTTAGCTCTTGATTACAGGTTCAGTACAGGTTTTTCTACATATCCATATACAGGTTTACAGCTTTTCTACTGGTCTGTATACGGATTTACAGGTTCTGCACAGGTCAGCATACAGCTCTTTCTACGGGCCCGTATACAATAGAGTAAGCGAGCTCTGTTCACAAGGAAGCTGTATACATGATTAAAAAATTTTTTTTTAGTTGTTGATTATATACTGATCGAAACATTTTCTATATCTGCCGGTTTTAATGTTGAAATCTTTATGAATACTGATAAAGCCGTATACCTCTTTCCAGCACTTTGAACAGATTTCTCTAAATTCGTCTTAAGGTATATCAGTCCCAACGTGATCTTCATAAACGTGCTTTAAATTTAGATCATCTTACTTAAATAGTATCAACATGTTAGCATTATCACGAACTAAATGCTTTGGAATTCTTGTATACGTCTGACAGAAATAGAAACAATCTACCGTATTATGTCTGCCCATGCTAAAGTACGCTCTAATGTTATTCTGCTTCGAGAACGCTATGTCATCGAAAATAAGCACCAAAATGGCCTTAGGATCCTAAGGAGTCAGAATACCCTCGTTTTCACTGAACGAAAAGTAATTTACGCTTTTTATCGGTTTTAATACTTGTTCTAGAAATTGGTATTTAGATTGAGGAAACGATTTTGAGAAAATGTAGATATTTTTAAGTTTTAAACCGTTCACGTTGATAAGTAGCGTCATCATGGTGTGCGTTTTCCCGTAATTCGAAAGACCAGATATGATACAGCGTATACTGTAGCTCAACAACTTCGATTGTTTACCACCTCTGTTACCGCTTTTCTTATCAACGTCAACAAAGTTAGATACGAGTAAAGAGCACTTTAGCTTACCAACTTTATGGTTGAAGTTACCAAACTACTAAACTCAAAATATTTGTAACCGCCGCTTTTATACCTCATAATAAAGCACATAACATGTTTTATTGAAATAATAATTACATTCTATTTTTTAAAAATAAACTAAATATAATACATTCTATTTCTAAACTAATTATAAGTTTATATTTTTTTCATTTTTACAGTATCGTGCAATATCAGACAATAAGCGACTACGCCTTGCAGAAAGCTTTCCAACGCCTCCATCTCTAACTTAATGTCGACGGTGGAGTTCTTAAAATTTTCATTTTGCTTGGAAAAGTCGATTACAAATACGGCACTGGTATTGAACTGCTTGTAGTTGAATAGAGGCGAACTTCTCTCTCTTTCATAGCAGTCACGTTAAAAGTTTACGTAGTTAATATATGCCTGAGAAAAATTGTTGTTTTCAAAGTCCAGTTGCATATGTTCGTATGGATACTTCTCTGAATTCAAATGTGTGATGTTCAAGTGTTTAAATTTTGATGCTTACACCTGTTTAATGTTTTTCTGATCTTTTTGAAAACCAACCAACACCCAACAAGGTTTTTCTAATTTAATAGACGTTTTTGTTGGCCAACTATCCATTTTAGCGTTTTTAATTGCAGGTCGCTCATAAATCTCCCAGAGTTGAAGAGGCAAAGAAATTTTCAGGTTTTTATCCAAGGAATTGAATAAATTGAGTTTGGCTTAATCGCTCAGCGTTAAATGAGGCATTTTTGCAACTAATTCCTTTCACAGTTATTGTTACGTCTACAACACCCTCATAACAATTTTTATAAGTTCTAGCCATTATTAAGACCAGCTCTTGGCTCATGTTAATAATCGGTTTTTTGTACATCTTGCAAAACCCTAGTATATATTTTAAAGGTATGCAGGCAACGAAGCGCTTCTCGCGTGTATCATTTTCAAAATAGTTATTTACAGTATTTTCAACGACCCATTCGGTTAAATTTAACCTATTCAGATCATCAGACGTGTAAGATGCATAACTTTTGATAGCACTCGTAATTCACGGCATTTCGCAGGAATCGATTCTTTTTGCGCCCAATTCATAGCGTATTTCCTCGGACAAGAAGCATGGAAAATTTTTCGTAAACTCGTACGCCTTACAGTCAGCACCCGGTAGCTTGCCTTCCTTTGCCGATTTGTTAATATAAATATAACTGTTGTGGGTATTCGTTATTAGTTCTTGATTTGGAATTAAAATTCTGACTTCGTTTGAAGATCATATGTTCTAGAGCCGTAGAGATAATAAGTATGCAGTTCTTCCTTGACAATCTCATCATCGTAAGCATAGCTCACGAATACATCAAGTTGAGAAATTTTTTATCTTATTCTAACTCCAATCGATGTTAGAAATTGTTTTTGAGCAGGTGATAGCAGCTCTTTTGAACGACGTCTCTCTCTATCAAAAGCAGATTTCCAACTAGGTACGCGGATTTGAGCTCTTTCTTTTATAGCCATCAACAACAACAACGGTTCTAGACTGATACTGCTGAGAGCTAGGCGTTTGACTCTTAAATATGAGACCCATCCTTCCTCAGTTCAATCTTTCGCAGCTCTAGGTACACCGAGAACGGCTCCTTGCCAAAGTCAATAGGTCAACCCAACTCGTTTAACAGATCGATGGAAAGTTTTTTATAGCCTCAGTGTTAATTTCCAAAAATGGCGGATTGACAGGTTTAAGATTGATACTGTGCCCTGGAGCTAAGTCAGAGATGCCAAATTCGTATACAGTGTGTACCGGTTTGCCGTTTCTATATGCTCCTTTTATAATGTCACACGCTACATTAACATGCGTGTGCTTCGATATTAGGACAACTTCTGAAGAAGCGTGAAGTATGTTCACTTTTAATAGTTCATATTTGAAGCCTAGCATACGGCCGATACTTTGAAATTTTCCAAAATTAACGTCGTACACACACTTCAACTCGCACTTGTAAGTGTTTGAATTCACTGTTACATGAAATCTATCCGCATTGGTATCAAGACTGCGGTTTATATATTCGCTTATTTCGTCAATTTAGTACGTACCGTGTGGAATCTCAATCATTATTTCGTTTTTATTTGCGTCAATGAATTGAAATTTATTGTTATCTTTGGTAATATTTCGTATTGAGCTTCCGCCGTGAAAACCAATCAACCCTAATACGTATGTTTAACGATTGTCTGCTTCTCACATAGGATAAATCTGCAATACAGTTTTGTTGCTCGCACCTGTCATATTAAACGTTCTTGTCATTACGCTGTTGACTGATGAATATCACTTCGTAACATTTACTTATACAGAAAATTCAAACATGAATGTTCGCAAACTACTGTGTTACAGTCTTGCTCGCACTCATAATTATAATGAATTTTACAGGCCCAAAAATAGTCTAGCACTTCTTGAGAAGGTCCAAGGTCACCAAAGCTATTATAATAGAAAACGTTGCTCTTATTCTTCTTATAGCAAGTCCAGTGAGTCCCAGGCCCCTCTTGACAGCCCGAATTAATTATTGCGCATTCACGAGTCCATGCCTGCTTATGTAAATTATTTCGCATAAATACGCTTTTGAAGCAGGGAATATATTTTGCACACTTTTTCAAATCCACATCCGTCAGTGCTCGTCGGGGCAACTTTAGGAGATTTTTGAAATATTACGTGTCGGTAGAGGAGAGGTTAGAAATAGAGCGCTGCCACTCTTACAGGGTCTTAAATAAATTTCGCTGCCTTTATTTCCAATAGCAGCCGCTTCTATAACTTGATTATGCCTTTCAGTTTCCTCCTGTAGCTTTTTTGCATCCTTGGCATTATTGACTAACTTATCAATACCACTAGCACTGCCTACAAACGCCCCCGCAGATGATAAGCCCACAAATAGAGATATCAAGAGCGGAAAAAACCCGCTTGTTCTAGGTAGCGGTATTACGGGAGGAACTTTAACATTTTTTTGACTTCTGGTAGCTTTTATGGAAATACGAGCGGCATTCAAGTCCGGCTTCATTAAACTTAGTAAACTACCTCCGGCTGAACTTCCAATAATATGCTTTGCTGAATTTTTGATCTGCTTAAGGACAGGTTTGTTAAAACACACGCTTCCTCTTTTCCTCTTGGAAATAGCTCCGCCTCGTTTGCGACATTCCCGCGTCTTATTGCGTGTCAAGCAACCCATCCTAAACTTTCTTTTAGTTTTCATGCGCGTGCCTACAGCTAGCATAGATACTTTTTCTCCAAACGAGGCATCTTTATCTTTGAACCTTTGTCAAGATCTGTCCTCTAAAGTACGGTCCGCCCTATGTCTTGCGCTTAGATTGTTGCTTAGGCTGTAACTTATATCGTGCTGTTTACAGGCGACATCTAACGGATTTATACCCCGGTCTCCACGAGTGAGGCAGTTTTTTAATTTAGTACCTAGACCGCAATACTGATATCAAGGTAGGCGAGCTTCAAAAGGCAGCTTGTTAATAAGCATATTCACAACGCCAACTCTATTTATACTTTTTGAGGAAAAGGTAAAAAAAGAAAAACTAATAATGGAGCGATTTTTTATATTTATTGTTTTAAATAATATTCATTGCGTTGAAACTTTCACAAACGCTGTACATTTCTATCCTAAATCTTAAAATTAACAGCTTTTTACGAAAAAGCTTTAATTTTTCGCTCAAATGTCGCTGCTTTACGTTCAATTTAAATTTATTCAAATTTTTTCATTCAAAACTTTGAGTAACAGCATCTTGCATGTTGACGTCATCAATTTCTGGACATCGGCATTTGACGGCATATTCGTTTAAGTTGTGTCTTATGTTGTCGGATGTTGTACCTTAATGTCGCAAATTGGCAAAGGGGTACATATTTAAAGTGCTCTATAAGTGGATTATCTTCCCTACTCCACATATGTAAAGTTATTCCACACCAGTGACATGCAACTTTATCACTTTATTTAGTATAAGAGAATCCGTTGGTTGCTAAGGCTTCGCGTGAAACAAGTCCTTTCGATAAGCTAGTGAATCATTAAATGACCATAAGCGGTGATGCCAAACATCGTATGTATAATTATGCATAAACGTCGGTGGTTCTTTGCACATAGTGTGTACGCACACGATAGCATATGCAAATACACCCATACTGAACCTCTCTCTATACTAGGATACTAAACTTGAATTATATCAACTTTAAAAGCAAACAAGTGGTTGCTCCGAGTGCCCTTGTGTTTCGATTTACGTGTAATCAAATGGGAAAAACGTAACTTCTAGCCGCGAATCATAAAATTTGCATGTATTGTTATGGAAAACGAGCACAAACTTAAGGAGTGGGGGGCAGCTAAGGCACGAAGGTAACAGCGCATCTTAATCAGCATTATTAGAGTCAACGAAAAGAGAGTAAAGATGGACTATTATTGTTGCGAGTTGAAGTGTTTTCCTCAACCTCGGGATTAGATTGTCGGGTTGGCGTGTAAAAAGTGTGAAAGTTTCTCATATTGCCGATACAATTGCGCAACTTATCGAACTAAAATAGCAGTTAAAAGAAAACCTAATTTTGACGCCGATGACGAGGAAATGATTTCCCTAACTGAGGAGACTGAATATGAAGACCAAGAAAAATGATCTGTCTGATACCTTCCTGAGCTGAACGAACAAGACGCTAATTTTTCTGGCCTGATTTTGAAGGTAAATTTTATATTACTTTATCTAGAATACATTTTTTAATGAAACTTATTTTATAGCCATCAAAAATAAAACCGATAATGAGGTTAGGGAAGACTCAAAATGCGAAAACAACACGGTAAATATCTTTGGCGCGAAGAAAAAACTGCAAACTTTAGCTGGGCTTATTCCAAAGCTGTTGTGCAGGAAGAAGGTAATTTTTTATTCTTGCACATTATTCATATTTTTAATGAAGAAAATGCTTGGAGACAAAGCTGAAACGCATCTAATATCCGCATGGACAGTATTCATTGACGAGAACGTTCTTCTGCAAGTAAGGTGCAAACTAAAAAACAATTTTGACCCGGAAGTGCAAATAAGTTACTTTGGATATCGTGCAAGATGCCTTTCTTTCAACATCAACGAATAGAACAGCGTTCCAACGAAACAGTTCATTCGAAATTTTCAAATAGAGCAATACCGCGTAGGCAACCTATATAAGCATTTTAAGGGAGAAAAAATCATTAGAATAATTCAGGGAAGCAGTATTATTAAATCTTCGGGGAACGGTATAAAATCATTATTTTCGATTAGAGATGTAGTACATCAAAAATTGAGCTTTCTTAATCGTCATGAAAAGAACTGGAATTACGATTTATTTGTGCGAAAGCTAGCCGCAATTTTTCGTAACGAAGGCCTAAGCGATAAAACAAGCATATTATGTAAAGGCAAATTCTTCGTGCAAAATTAGGATTTTCTATCGCTGAATAATGATAAAGACTTTACGTTTATAGCTGAGAATGTTAATATTTTTCCAAAAATATTTGTAAAAGATGTTATGTATACTTTAATATAAATAGATCAATTTTATTACATTGTTTTACATCTATTAGTATTTTTCCAAAATATTAATAAAATATGTTATATGTATAATTTAATATATAAATAAACCAATTTTATTACATTGCTTTATTCAGATAGCAACTTAAATTAGAATAACAATTGCGAGCGAGTTATGTATTTATAAGTGTAGATTTTGCTTTTATGAAATAGCAACTCGATAGTAGATACTAAATACTTAGGATTAGATTAGATAGGATCTTACAGGTGTGTGTTAATTTGTGAACTTATAATCAGTCTTGTAATTGCTTTCATTAGAACTAGTTTTTTTAGCATTAAGGTAATACTTATACATTTGTAAAGTGTAAAATAAAGTTTTTTCTATAAAGTGAGCGTATCTCACTATTGAACTGGTGCAATCGGTAGGATCTTCGAGGAAAAGGGCATTATAATATTTTTTATCCGTTTGTACGTTTTAACGTTTAACTCGAGTATTAAATAAATTTTACGTAAGAAGAGTAACCAGAATCGTTCCCTGACGTTCAACATTGAATTTCCATTGTGTACGAAGAAGGTACTGTTAATTTTTTATTTCTATGCTTTAAGTAAGCTTATTGAATTTTATTTAATTGTAAATGCTAATAGATAATTATTTATATAATACATAATTAACGTAAAATTGGTAAAGTAAATTCAAACTCTCTATGAATAGTAAACCTAACTTATTGAAACCACCAACATTATTATTAAATAGCGAAAACGCAACTACAAATTATTTTTTAAATCTTGCAAATAACGAATTAAGTATGACTAACGTATTACCACTTGGTTTTCATATGTCAATGTTATCAGAACTACCTACGTACGACGGTACACCCAGTATGTTATCAGAGTTCATTCGCTCTGTTGAAGTAATATCGACCCAATTTTTGGTTCCTACACAACCAGTTGCTTATATCAACAAATTATTAATTTCTTGTGTTAGAAATAAATTACGAGGAAGCGCTCTTGAAGTTACTGCGGGTTATGAATTTAATTCCTGGGTAGAATTAAAAACCACGCTTATAAATAATTTCGGTGATCAGAGGTCCGAAATAAATTTAACCGTTGATTTAGCTAAAATAAAACAAAACTCGAAAGAAAGTCCTATAGAATTTTATAATCGCATTAGAACCCCATTCACCTCAAAAATATCACTAGGAAACGAACATTCTTTAATTAAAGAATACAAACTTGCAAATGTTCGAAATTTGGCATTAAGATCATTTTTATACGGTGTACACGAACCGTTTGGTACCTTATTACGATGTAGATACCTCGAAAATCTTGAAAAAGCTATTTCTATTGTTCGCAACGAAATTGATATTCGTTACAGCCAAAATGCATACAAAAATGACTTCCAAAGTCAAAAACACAAT
>JAHWXV010456450.1:0-15142 GCA_024586415.1 Phrixothrix hirtus
ACTTCTTTGAGTAGGACGAGATTCATTTTTTGCCCTGGCCTCCAAGATATTCAGATCTTGGGACATAATGGGTAGAATGTTGCGAAATTTGCAGCGTCCTCCTTTGACTTTGAAGGTCTTGAGACATGAGGTGATACCTGCATGGGAGGTAATACCCCTAGGCGAGATTAACCACCTTATTCAATCATTCCCTCGGGGTGTAAATGAATGTGTAAGTTAGAGAGGCCGCACTACACATTATAAATAATTATTATAAAATTTTGCTTAAAGATTTCTTCCCTAATCTTCGTCATTTATTACTAAAACATAGGTCAATATTCTTACCAAACCTCATCCGGAAATTCCAACCCCTTCTTGGTATCGCAATTTCTATGTCGCTGAGTATAACATTTAAATCAGTAGCAACAAAATCCATACAGGTAACTCGATTCTGTCAATGTTTACGGTTGTAATGGTTATAAAATTTGTTTAAACCTAGTCCAGTATAAATTATGAATCAAGTTATAATAACAAACAACTGTGTCACTAAAGAAACGTATATCGGGTTTTATCTAGAATTATGAAGTGGAAAAGGATTTTCAAATAAATTTTAAATTTTGAATACCTTTGAAACACGTTTTAATTTGTTGAATTACTTTATATTTCGTCGACTAATCGTTTTTCTAGTGATTTTTCACACTTTACGTTAATTCAAACGCGGTGCCCTATAATTTTAATTTATTGGATTAGAATGGGCTTATGGTCCAAGTTCTTGGGCGTAACAATGCAAATGATAATTGTTTCGGCTTTAATTTAATTAATAGCGTTGAATTGTACAGAGGGTCTTTTACTTAACTGAACCTCGTTACTGAACTTAGATATAACACAACTACTTCTGGGTGCGGATATTGCTGCTTCTGATCGCTCAGTAAAAGACGCTGTTACATGGTGTGCAGGTTTTTATAAGTTAATGACCACTTCCTTGGCTACTACGGCTTCTGAATTTTTAAATATCAATCAATGTATGTCAATCGGGTTTCGGTTAGTCATTTTACGTAAACACGCCGTTTTACGTTTTCTTAGATTTACATTCAATTTTAATGTCTATTTCCGACAAATTTGTTTTAAATTTCGCAATAACTTCTTTATGACCCAGTCCTTTCCTTTAGCAAATCTGCCGCTTTATATGAGTTCTATAACTTACTCTAACGGGATGTTTAATTAACTATCTCTACATTATTATTAATTCACCTTATATATTTTTAATTTTAGGCGTGGTGCATATTGATGGCATCAACAATGGTGACTCATAACTTAGCTTGCATACTTATTATTCATCCATCCAGAAATTTATTTTACATTTGCGTTAACTGATTATTTCCTTGTGTCTTACGTGTTTTTATACAGATTGTTACTGAATAACTTGCATTTCTTCCATAAAGTTGCTCTAGAGTCGCTATGTCCAACCCTCGAGCCCCATGCCGCACAGTTGCGCCTTTTTTGTGGCTCTTTTAGGGCTTTTCATTTTCATTTTCCGAAGAATTCCCACTATTATTGTTATTGAATTTAAATTTACTCATTTAATTGCGACTCACTTCATATTCGTGGAACTTTATTTGCCTGGTAAAGGCTTTTGATTGGACGTAACGTCACTAGAGGTTTACTTAACCATAGAATAATACGACGGCAATCCAGAAATTCGACTACGTTTTCGTCTATGGCCGCTTTGAGCGTGCGCAGCACGCCCATCTTGGTGTCTGCGCGTTCCTTGGCTCAGTCAGCATCCAGCCCTCTTAGCGCGAGGTTTGTGTCTTTCCCCGTTATTTCACAGTAACAATTTGAAATGTGTGCCGCAATAGACAATTCCGCGAGTTGTGAGGTGCGATCTGTAATATGAATTTTGTTAACGCAACTATAAACCTATTGAAATTTATCGACAACTGTGTGAGGTGTACGGGAACAACGTCGCCGCTGAAGGTAGAATGCGTCAGTGGTGAATTAGGTTTAAAAATAGCCGAACTAATGTACACGACAAAGAGCGACGTGAACGGCCTAGTATTGTGGTTGAAGAAATTGTTGCAAAGGTCTATGAAAAGGTTAGAGAAAACCGCCGATTGACAATAACAGAGCTTTAACTCAGTTTTCCACAAATTTCACGCAATTTGTTGCATGAAATTGTTTCCCAGAAACTGGGATGCCGCAAATTTTGTACAAGATAGGTACTAAAACTCCTGGCAGAATCACAAGAATCAGCATATGGCGGCGTCATTAACATTTCTGGACTCTTACGACAAAGATGGCGACTCATTACTGGATCGAATCGTAACGGGAGACGAGACGTGGGTCGAACATGTGAACTACGAAACCAAATTGCAGTCTATGGAGCGGGGTACACAAATTCTCTAAAAAAGCCGAGAAAATGCATGTAAACCTTGTCTGCAAGGAAAATCATCGCAACCGTTTTTTGAGACAGGAAAGGCGTGCTTCTTATTGAATTCTTTGAACGTGGAACAACAATTAACTCTGAGGGTTATTATCAAACTTTTCAAAATTTAAGAAGAGCGATTCAGAGCAAGCGTAGAGGAAAGTTGACTTAAAAAACTTTGTTTTTTTACGATAACGCCCGATCACGCACGACCAATCGCACCTGAGAACTCCTTGAAGATTTTCAGTGGGAGGTTTTTCCTCGTCCACTATACAGCCCGGACCTTGCACCCAGCGACTTCCACCTCTTCCAAAATATGAAGTCGTGGCTCGCAACGAGGAATTGAGCGAGGGTGTGACTTGGTTGAAGTCTCAGGCGGCAGAATTTTATGACAATGGAATTTCAAAGCTTGTTTACCACTATTATAAGTGCCTAAATTTGTATGGTGCCTACGTTGAAATGTAGTATTTCGATGCCACTTTCAAATGTATATAGTAAGTTATTTTTCTTGTACTGAGTTTATTTTACGACAAAATGTAATAGACTTTCTGGATAGCCCTCGTATTTACAATATTCTAACAATAATATTTTAGAATGAATACGAATTATTATATAACACTCTTTTAAATTTGTATACTAATATTTTTAATGGGCTGGTTTGTTTATTGATATATACGGTGTTCTTGCTTACAAAGAGTATCGGTTGAAAATTTACCATAAATTGTGTTTATTTTCGATGATAAAATTAATCATTATACTGGGTGTCCCATTTATCTTGAGACAACGAAATTATTCTCATTTTATTTGGGACATTTTTTCATACAACCCTTACTTTTTAAACTATTTCGTTGTCTCAAGATAAATGGGACACCCAGTATATCAGTTAAACCAATTTAGTAAATTTTGCAATATAGTATTTGTAATAATAGACATAAACGCGCTTTTATCGTTAGAAATTGTGGATATAAAAATGTTTGCAATTGTGTTATAAAGATACTACGTCTTTCAATCGTTGGGTTAACTCATGCATTGTCGGAGTACGGTATTCAATATGTATTGCATTATCTCTGTTATAAAACATTTTGGACAAAAAATTAAGTGAATATTAGAAGATGCATACAGTTTAATACCTAAATATTTCAATGATGACGTCATAATTACGTTTGAAGTAAAATAAGTTTTATATTTTTGTAAACATGAAAAGCGTGCCATAAGCCGTCTTAGTCTTTTAACTGAACATTTAATGAATCGAGTTTCAAAAGATCGGTTTCAAGCAAAGAAAAAAAACATCTTGTTTTGCTTAAGATAAATAATTTGTTTCTTATGTTTCATTCAAAATTGCACTTGCCATGTAAAGATAAAGAGAAGCTGTTTTAAATGCCAGCATTGCTGCACTACTTCACATTATACAGGATATAAAGAAAATAGTCTTACGTCCAAATAATAAGTGATAGAATACATCAATACAAACAAAAATGTTTTATACAGCAATATTCAAAAACCTAATGGCTTTCCTGAAAAAAATTAGTAAAACTCAGAATTTTGTTGTAGCAGAATTCAACAACTAATAAATATTTTTCATCGTGAGTTTGCTAGGAAATAGTTCTATACACAAGAAAACATTTAAAACAATTTTTCTATAACATTAATGATTAAGCCAAAATTCAATAAAATGTATTATATAAAATTGTAAACAGGAATTTGGGAACTCTCGGTATACTTGTCATTCATAAACAAGTCAAAGACTCTTACTAGAATATCAAACTAAATACGATGTTCGCAGTTTGAGACGTTCTTCGTAATTAGTTTCGTTGTGCACTGAAGCTTACTTTTAAAAAACTTTCAACTATCCCCCCTATTCAGAAAGGAATACATATGTGTACTTATTTAAACAAGTACGTAAATTTAGATGTGTTTTTTATTATTTCTAAAAATTATTTTCTCTGTTGCTTGACAACAATTAAAGTCGACCCAAATTTAGAATTCTTTTTTATTGAAGCTAGTGATACGCGAGGTGCGACAATTAAATAATGAGACTGATGTGAAAAAATATCACTTATGTTTTTAATCATCTTTAATGTAATCTTTTTCAAAGTATTTCCCTTCTGCTTGCACACACTTGCTTCAGCGCTTCTGTCACTGCTGGTAACATTTCTGGAGCTCTTCTTTTGGAATATCATCTAAAACCCTCGTCACAACTTTTTAGGCATCTTCTATTGTTCGAAAATGCCGTCCCTTGACCACCATTTTGACTCTTGGAAATAGCAAAAAGTCGCACAGAGCGATATCGGGTGAATAATGTGGCTGTGGTAGTACTGAAATGCGTTTTGAGGTTAAAAATTGCTGCACAGGCAGTGCAATATGAGATGGCGCATTATCGTGATGAAGAATCCAATTATGAGCAATGTTTGCACGCACACGGAGAACTCGTTTTGCAGGAATGTTGGTTAATTGTTTACCGTTTCCCGTTGCGCAGTATTTCGTGATTCCATTTCTGTAACGAGAGACAAATGCACGTGTTCCCTTATTACAGCACAACTCACGACTGAGCGGCCACATCAATGTTCCACTTGGACTAGAAGTAGCTTAGACATCAAGATCAAAGATGGAGCGCCTACGCAAGCTGCAGGGTTGCGACATCTTGGAAAAAAATCAGTCTCATTAGTTAATTGTCGTACCTCGTATGTTCTCGCCCGTCCTTTGTAATGAGATCAAGGACTGCAAATAAATTAAATCCAAATTTGTTAGAGTTTATTTATTGTACCTGACTAGAATTGTTGTGCATTGAACTATAGTTGAAATTTTTGTAAATGCAGGTTTACGCTTTACTAAAAATTTATTTATTTAGAATAATACACGATGATCACTTGTAACACAATTCTATGTCGGCGACGCATGTTATTGTTTAACCAACTTTTCAATACTTATTTACATATGTTAATATCCCGAATTTTATTCTTTTATACAAAATTAGAAACTTGGCGTATTTCTACATTATTTAAAGGTTCACCTTAGCTTCGTATTTCAATTTGATGCATTGAACATTTTTGCTTCTGTTTTTCTTGTATTTATTAATTTATTATAGCCTAATAGAATTTACTATCAAATTGCAGAACAGTACTTTATTTACTAATAAGTGCCTTACGTTTTGATTTCAAGTTAAATTACTTTGCCTCGCATTGTGACACAAAGAAATTTGATACCTTGTTTATAATTTATCCTAGGTAATAATGAACATATTTCATAGCAGTGGCCTTTGCAATAATTTTTATAATTTACTAGTCTTTCGGGTAGCTGCCAGCAATAAACTTTCTCTCGATGCAAGAAATTATTTCAAATACAGAATATGGATTAGTACCGTTGAAATTACATCAGTCCAAGGTTGCCAAGGTGCGATAACGATAATTTGAAATATCTCGCTAGGTATTTGGGATAGCAAATAAGTTATACATCTTCTCTGCTGTATTTTCAATTTTGTATCACCTGTTACACAACCGTGAACTGTTTTTTGTACACCCTGTATACAGACACCTGAAATAAAGTTCCGGTAGTTGCTCAAAGTCTATAGTATTCTTGAAAAATTCATTCAAAAACTATTATTTTGGAAATCGCTCAAAAGTCAACACTTTTACTTAGCTTAATCGGCAATATCTTGAATGGTCTTTGAATGATATATGGTATGGCATTATTAAACAGTTAGAAGGAAATATTTATTATTAACCATTTCAAAATTGCATTGAAGCTATGACATATTATTTTATTTAATTACTTAAAGTTGCTTTGACTTTTTACGTAACCCTGAACGACGATACATGGTTGGCGAAAAGGTATTGGTAGAACCTCAACTCGTCAACCATATATGACATATTACTTTTAAATTATTGGTAGCTTCTTATATATTTAGATTAACTTGTAAAATAGCATACATAATAATAAAATAATTATTTTCCAGAAAGAGGAGAAAATAAAGCTACTCAAAGATCGTTTATCGGAAAAAGATGCTGGTAAAGGTGGAGTATTTCTTGCTCCCCCTAGTATCACTCAAGGTAAGGATATGATTGTAGCCGACTTCATTACGGATGCAGGAACGTCGGATTCTGCATTTGGTGGTATATCCTTCTATACTAGATCATCTAGGGCCAGCCAGTCTGATATAGAATTTAGCGAAAGCTATTTGTAATTAATACTTGTACGTTGTTGTTATTTATTGTATTACTTCTCTATTCCTCTAACGATTAATATTGATAATTAAATGTTTTAAAATCCCTAACATAAATAAGTCAATTAGTTAATAAATCTTAAATGGTTCTTTTTGCTAAATACGGTTGTTCACTTTTAATAAAATTAGTCTCCAACCAGTTTAAATTGCAACACCTGCACTTCATTATCACCCAAATTAATATTTTTGATACCCTAATATTATATATAATTATAAGAACAGATTCACCCATTAATTCATTATTAGTGTAATTATTTCTGAATAGTGATATTTTTGATACCCTTAGGTAATATAATCCTACATGTACGCACATTGCACGTACAGCAATTCCAGCAATCCTTGTCACAATTTTAATTTTAATAAATACTAGCTAATTTTAAAAATTAGAGATACTTTGAGGTATTTGGAAACGGGTAGAATGAAGATGCTTAAATATCTAAGAGGAATGGAAATTTAGTATCGGGTAAACTATTTACAAAACTGTAAAAAACAAATGAATTCCCATTAACCACTTTTCTAAGTCTTAATACACAATCTTCATTATTATCGTATTTTATATATTTTTTCCCAATCTTTATTATTTAGAAATAGTATTTTTAAAGACGAAAAATCAAAAGAAAGCTGAACATATAATCATTGTAACCCATAGGATAGAAATATATTCAATTATAGAAGTAACATTAGTATTTTCTACAGAAAGCAAAATGTAGTGAAGAAATTTTCCGTATAGTATAGAAACTAACTGCTATATAGGAAAAGAGAACAAAGAATGCCAATATAATTATTAAATACCATCGAAAATATATCAAGCGTTAAAAGTTTGCACATATACTTGAAAAAAGGACAATAGGGCAATTTTTGTAGTATTAGAAGAAAATAAATGTGAAGGAGAGAATTGCATTCAAAATCTACACATTTTACTCAATTAAATGTATAAAATAATACTCATATGGAGCAAAGGGATATGTACGTGTACTTAACTTAAACTGAAATTAAGAAATTAATTGTATAGTATGAAACAAAACTAATACTTGTGTTATGCGTTAATAACGTAATTTCACTGAAATGTCCAAGAAAGGTATTGTGATTTCTCACCATTAAATTGGACAAAGGTTTGATGCAATGAATTGATTTATACATATATCAAATTGGTCTGGTTGGAAAAAAATGAATATTAGATCTACGAGGGTGGATCAACAAGTACCCGTGTTATGCATGAAGACGCAAGTTTGGGGTATACGCACTTTTCCCGACGTCTCTGCCACCTCTTTAAAACCTCCAAAAAACGCTTGCGTCTCGGCAATAACCTCTTCGTTTGAGCTGAGTTTTCTCCCGAGTCAAGTTTTCATGTTGGGTAACAGAAAGGAGTCGCAGGGAATCAGGTAGTGCGAGTACAGTGTTGCGGTAGCAATTTGTACCTGAACTCAAGTAATTTGGTCGCGACAATTCCGAATAAATGTGATGAACCAAGACCTTTTTTCTAGACAAATAAGGCCTTATCTACTTCAATTTCTTATCAAATCGGTCCAATAATTCACTATAGTTCTGCTCTGCTATCTCTCTTCCTTTATGGAAAAAGTCCATGAGGATAACTCCCTTCGAATCCCCAAAAATCGTGGCCTTGATATTTTCGGCTAACGGGGCCGTCTTTGCTTTCTTCGGAGCAGATTCATCCGAAAAAATCCATTGTTTGGACTGTCGCTTGCTCTTTGGCGTATAAGAATTTATCGACGTTTCATCGACGGTGACATCTAGATGCAAAAACTCCTGGGGATTTTGCATGAAGAAGTGCAAGCACTGCTTAGACAGTGACAGCCGAAATCTCTTGTTGTCCACAGTTAGCAATAGCAGGACCTACCGGGCCGACAGTATTCTTATATTTAACTTATGCCAAATTTTGATTGCAGTTCCGTACGAAACGCCTACGGCCTGTGCTACTTGGTGCACTTTAGTTCGGCGATCTGCAAAAATTATGTCGTGAACTTTTTCAACAATTGTCTCGGTAACCACATCTGCTGGGTGGCTAGGCCGTTCCTCATCAATAGCAGATGCACGACTATGTTTAAATTCGTTGGACTAATATCTTACGGTCGTCATAGATTATGAAGGGTTCCCGTAGACAGCATCCAACTTCCTTTATATTTCTTTGCATGTTTTTCCAACCAAAAATCATGGCCTTGATATTTTCGGCCAACGGGGCCAGCTTTGCTTTCTTCGGAGCAGATTCATCTGGAAAAATCCATTGTTTGGATTGTCGCTTGCTCTTTGGCGTATAAGAATGTATCGACGTTTCATCGACGGTGACGTCTAGATACAAAAACTCCTGCTGATTTCGCATGAAGAAGTGCAAACATTCCTTCGACAGTGACAGCCGTATGCTCTTATTGTCCACAGTTAGCAATAGCAGGACCTACCGGGCCGACAGTATTCTTATATTTAATTTATCATGTCAAATTTTGATTGCAGTTCCATACGAAACGCCTACGGCCTGTGCTACTTGGCGCACTTTACTTCGGCGATCTGCGAAAATTATGTCGTGAACTTTTTCAACGATTGTCTCAGTAATCACGTCTGCTGAGTGGCTAGGTCGTTCCTCATCAATAGCAGATGCACGACTATGTTTAAATTCGTGGGACTAATATCTGACGGTCGTCATAGATTATGAAGGGTTCCCGTAGACAGCATCCAACTTCCTTTATATTTCTTCGCATGTTTTTCCAACCTAAAATAAGAGGTGAATTACTGATAGATATTGTTCTTTTTCCATTCTATCTAAAAACACTAAAGACGCGTTACATAACCGGCTGACACATAAAAACTAACATATGAATCAGTCTGGTATCGTTCGAAGGATGACTGTACACGGCGGTATTGTTTACTTCCCTAATCAACGCCACTAATTGGTCCAGCCTCGTATAACCATTATAATACGTGGAAACTCGATTAAAGGCCTTTAGATTAAAAGTGTCAAAAGAATGTTATTGATGATTAAAATTTCTTAAAGTTAAAATGAATTAATCCTGAAAATTAATTTTTAACTTTTATAGCTGCATGCATTTTAAAAATTTGCCTAATTTGGTTGCTTTCTTTGTATGTTTATTGTTTCAAACATTTAATTAGTAAAATTGCTGTTGAAACAATTTTCAAAGCCAATATTCTCCGTTAAATTGTTTGGAGCTTTGGAAGATTACGCCGAAGAATTGTTTTGAATATTATAAATATATAAAAACAATGAAAATATAATACATTAAAAACATCCTAATTTATGATATAGGTAACAATAAAAATTTGAAACAACAATCAAACAAATTAGACTTTGATTTCAAGACAAGAGAGCACTAAAGGAAAATAATTAAAGCTTGAAAGAAACTATTAGAAGGAATAATAGCAAGATAGAAAGAAAATGTATAGCGTTAGTCAATGGCAATAACTGAAAATGTAAACAACTATATAACCTATAAAATGAATAAAATAGAAATCGAGTAATACATAAAATAAAATGAAATAGGTTAAAGGTCCATCTACACTATCTTTTAATTTTTCAATAATATTTTTCGAGAACAGAATCGTTATAAATTTTATGGAATAGTTTCCTACACTTAAGTTTACATTTTCATTTGATTAAATTACACATACATTATGATTCCTTATTCTAATGTCGAAATATCAAATTGCGTATTTCGTTCTACCCTAAATATGTACATTTAAATATGGCTCTGTAGTCTAAACGTTAATTATTATAAATAAAGACTATTAATTGTGATAATAATACATTTCACTTTTGGTATATTTTAAATTTAAAAATTTTATACATAAGGATTAATGTATTTAACTTTATAGCACACGATATTATTAAATTCGAAATACAATTACTATAGGTACTATAGATAATACTAATTGTGAATAAGTAATTAAATTATGCTGATTAAAAGGTGCATTAAAGTAATTGATATTTTGTTTAATATTAAATACATAATGCTATTATCTACTTAAATAATGTAACAAATGGCATAGTATATTAAATGTCATATACAGGATGAACCACAAATCCTATATCAGCTTGAATCTACTATAATTTATCTAATTGTTAAGGAATGGAATGATCCGAAACTTTTTAAGTGAAAATCCTGCAGATATGAAAATTTAAGGGACCCGAACTCTGTCAAATTTTCAAAATAAGTTCGTAATTTCTTACAGTGTGTCCCTATCTGAAGGACATTTACTTTAAAGACATCACAAATAAGTTTGATGGAATTTAACCGTATTATTTCACTTTTAACTAACAGTAAATATTACTGAAACATTTATATTTGATAATATAGTAGATATAACCTATTGTTCTAAACTAAATCAAAGCTTTCCAAAATTGTAGGGTCGGCCTGTATATGCCCGCGTTTTTCGTTCTAATTAATTTTATTTTATATTTATAATTTTTAAAGTAGGTATATGTATGTACATTAGTGTAGTTTGCAGCAACCTAAAACTTTACCTAACTTGAAATTGTAAATATGCCCTTAGATGTTCTGGAAATACCTACTATACCGACTGTTGCTGTAAATATATATATATAAAAAGAGTCCCAGAACAAAATAAAACATAAAAATATATACCCAACGTTTACATAAGTTTTAATAAAGGTTACTGAAGCATCCTGCTGTCGCGTACATATACAAGTAATTACATAACAATGCCCCTCGGACAAATTTCCTTAAGAACGTTATAAAAAATTATGCTTATTGTCAACACCCTTGCTATAATTAAAGCGCGACACGTTACTCGTTTTTAGGACACCCTATATAAGACTGTATTAAGTTTATTAAGTTATTTAATCAACCCAAGAATTAAATGTAAAGTCCCAAAGTTGTTATTGCGTTTTATTCAAATGTAACAGTAAGTACCCAACCGAAATAAATATAGAATATATGAGACAATCCATAGTACACTAATTACATAATTGTTGTGTCTCCCGTTAGAGCGTGTCAATTATTATTCTAATTTTGAGGGCGATATTTAAATTGTATTCATTATTGTTATCTTCAAATGAAAAAATAGTTATTACTATTAAAGGTTAAATTGGGGTGTTAATACATAATAAAAAGTATTATACAACATATCATATTTGCTGGTAGTTAACGCTTAGTCTGCATTTAGTGTGCATTATATCTTATCTTAAAAATCATCACTATCGAATTTTACTTATAATTGCCTATTCAGATACGATTTTTGGTTTATCTGTACAAATCAAGATATTACTAAAACTATAGAGAGCGAGCTGTAAAGCTTTTCCCCAATGTAACGTGTTTAAATACATTCATATCTCAACAAAACCGGTTCCTGGTAGTCTTACGCCGCGTATACCCCAAAACTGGAAGTTCTCGAACTGTTCACGAACTGTTCGTGAACTGTTCGGAAACTGCGTGCGAACAAAACGTCTACACAAAAATAAGTGTACATTGCGAATAATTCGTTGAAGATTAGAGAACAGTTTGCCAGAACTTCGCGTTTTGCGGTTGTTTGTGCTACATTTCTTTTCATGAAAATAGTTTATGGTCGAAAAAAAAACGTCAAAGAAGATGGTGGCAGAGAAGCATATTTAATAGCCGCTCAACTTATGGCGGAACTCACTTACTTAGTTACCTAATGATGGAGGATCAAACTGTATTTCAAAATTTTAATCGAATGAGTGCAACAGATTTTGAAAAATTAATAAATATGATTGAACCCTTGGTATCAAAACAAGATCGATTTCAATACAGGAAAGGCTAGCCCTCACACTACGTTTTCAAGCGAGTCTAAGTACCTATTCAAAATTCCTAAACATGCAATTTCAAGAATCGTATTAGAAGTGCGCGAGGCTTTAAGTACGGTACTTCCGAAGTTTGTAAAGCTGAGCGAAATTCACGAACTATTAATTCAAAAAAAGCTTACGGTGAGTTTACAAGACATTTTTTATTTATCACAAAATATAAACTTAGAAACCAGACATGTATGAACATTGTGAAAACAATTGTGGTCAAAACTTGAAACTTCTCAAAGCGTTTCATATGTTTTTCTAATCATAAGGTCGTGCGTATTGAAATCTTCGTTCACCTTGGGTTGTGGAGAAGCAGTAGGAGTAGTAATGCTAGTACGACAAATAGATGAATATGATTTGTCAGTGATGGCTGACTCTGGACGTTGGATATTATTTGGAAATTATGCCACAAGTTGATGGTTATATTGCCATTCTAAGTCCATGATTTCTGCCTCATGAATAGCGCCATTTACTTTAAAGGATCGAATCCTGGTAATTTCGTCGCAATGTATTTGGCATAAATAGAGCATGAATCTCTATTACCTTTGTTGGGTTTTTCTGATATATCTTTTAGTATATTAAAAGCTTCTGTGAGTTGGGAGTCTTCAGGTGTAGTGTTCTTCATTTTCTTAGAACTGACAGTGCTTTTGGGCGACCTGAATATGTTGCGTTTGGTAGAATTGCATGCGCCTGTTTCAAAAGACATTGGTATCTGTTGGTCTATCTGCTGTAGACGTTTGCGTAACTTGTACATCTCCAAGAGAATTTTCGTTGTCTTCAACGTATCAGAATCAGTTTCGTCGGTTTCTTCGGCGTTTGTTGCTTCAGCCTCCTGCAAAATAAAACAATAAATTAGAGTCAAAAGTCGACAACTTTCTGATTACATTATTTATCGATTAAAGGTTATTTAATGTGATTTCAGATACCCAGTTTACCTGAGCAGTAGCTTACGGTTGCTTAAGCACATGAATATAAATGTCAATCTCGTCATTGCGCAGGAGCAATTGACGGTAAACACATTATACTACAGGCTCCAATTAATGGTGGGAGTGAATTTTTAATTATAAAGTACAGTCCAGTATAGCTTTGATGGGAGTAGTAGAGGCCGACTATTCATTTTTGTTCGCCAACATGAGATGCAAAGACAGAATTTCAGACGGCGGAGTTTTTAAAAATACAAGTCCAAACTTGCAATTAGAAACTGAAACCTTCAATCTTCCACAAGCCTCGCCGCCGCCAGGTCGAGAAAAGATACACCCTATTTCTTTGTTGCTGACGATGCATTTCCTCTGCATACGCAGGTAATGAAACCGTATCCTGGAATTTAGGTAAAGGGATCCCCTAAACAAGTATACAGTTATAGATTGTGTAGAGCACGTCGTGTCGTTGAAAATTCATTCGGAACTTTGTCGTGTGTTTCTAGTGTTCTACAAAAAGCACTTGCTTGTGTTCACCTTCATAACTTTTTTAGAAAAAGTAAATCATCAAAGAAATTATGGTCACCCGACGATGCATTCTATATTGAAGATACTGCAACTGGAAAAATTACTGAAGGATCTTGGTGAAGAAACTCAGGAGAGAAAAGTTCATTTCAGGATCTAAAGAAAGTTGGCCAAAGTTCATCGAAGATATCGCACGATACAAGCGATCAGCTCATGGAATACATTTTCAACAGTCGGACGAGTGCCATGGAAAAATAATTAAGAATAAACGTTCAATCTTCCACAAGCCTCGCCGCCGCCAGGTCGAGAAAAAGATACACCCTATTTCTTTGTTGCTGACGACGCATTTCCTCTGCATGCGCAGATAATAAAACCGTATCCTGGAATTTAGTTAAAGGAATCCCCTAAACAAGCATACAGTTATAGATTGTGTAGAGCACGTCATGTCGTTGTAAATCCATTCGGGATTTCGTCGTGTGTATCTAGTGTTCTACGAAAACCACTCCTGCTGGAGCCAAATAAAGCCACATCTATGACACTTGCCTGTGTCCACCTTCATAACTTTTTGAGAAAAAGTAAATCATCAAAGAAATTATGTTCACCCGACGATGCATTCTATATTGAAGACACTGCAACTGGAAAAATTACTGAAGGATCTTGGTGAAGAAACTCAGGAGAGAAAAGTTCATTTCAGGATCTAAAGGAAGTTGGCCGAAGATCATCGAAAATATCGCAAGATATAAGCGATCAGTTCATGGAATACGTTTCAACAGTCGGACGAGTACCATGGAAAAGTAATTATGAATAGATTTTTGTAATAATTATGTTAATATATCAATAAAACGATATGTACCTACCGTTTGTTGAGTTGTTTCTCTAGCTGCATGTGGAGTATATTTATCTTCCAGAAACTGGAAATGTTCATATCCAAACCATAATTCCTTGTCGATTTCGTTAGTACCCCTGCCAGATTTTTTCATTTGTGCTGCTTTTGCACGTGCTCTTCTATCTGCGCTAAAATATCCTTTAACTTTCATTCTATTTCATCTGGTGCCTTTTGCGGCACATCTGCGATTTCATTAATGGCATCTTTTTTCAAGTTTCTTTTTTTATAATTTGATGATTTAGGATCCCAAAAGTTTGAGTGAGAACGAGACCATTCAGTCAACGCAATTTTTAATTCTTCCAATATTTAAAAAGTATAAAAATGTTTCACTGCGTGTACAGAGAGAGAAGTTATTAGCAACAATGCTGCATGTGGAATAAAAGTTCGTTTAAAAGAT